>CM044399.1:34912500-34925000 GCA_024322285.1 Musa beccarii | reverse complement strand
AGGTTGACCGATAACCAGTTTGACCGATCAACGGTTGATTGGTTTGCCCGGTAACTAGTTGATCAGTTGATTAGTTTGACCGACCACCGGTTGACCGATTACCGATTGACCGATTACGGGTTGACCGATTGACCGATCAAGGGTTACTGGTTGATCGCTCACCAGTTGACTTATTGACTGGTTGACTGGATGACCGCTCACCGGTTGGCAGGTTTGACCAGTTGCCTGGTCGATTGGATACACACATACAAAAACAATATATACTATACACACACAAAATACACAATACAAACTATACACACAACACACACATAACATATACAACATATACACACACAACTTTACACACAAACTACACACAACATATACACACACTACTGCACACAATACACACATAACACACACAATATATACACACAACTTAACACTGCACACACTACACACAATACACACAATTACACTACACACACTACCCACACATACACACACACACACACACACAACACACTACACACACACACACACACACACTACACACTACACACTACACACACATAACTCATAACACATACTATATACAAACGCATAACTCATAACACACACAACACACACAACTCATAACAACAATACACACTACACACAACACACACATAACATACACAACATATACACACACACAACATAACACTACACACTACACACAACACACACATAGTACACACTACACGCTACACACAACACAAACACACTACACACCACACACACACACACACACAAACATACACTATACACTACACACTACACACACATAACTCATAACATACAACACACACAACCCATAACAACAATACACACTACACATAACACACACATAACATACACAACAAATACACACACACAACATATTAAACACTACACACTACACACTACACACAACACACACATATTAGGACCAACAACTCAAATGTGCCAGCCAATAGGAGTGTCAGATGAACTGATGAAACTGAACTGAACCAAGACATTTAGAAGGTCCCTCGACACCCAAATTATGGCAGATTTTAGAGCACTATGGACTCAAAAATGCAATTGATATAAAGTCAAAGACATTACACATGTGTAGATTCCATATTGAAGAATTTACAAATATAGAAGTAAAAATACAAGTAGCATGTTACACAAGAGAATATGTGATAATAATCATCAGAGCCACTTAATGAAATGCAAATACGTGGATGATACTGCACTGTAACAAGCGAAAGAAATCTCAAGGGGATCATTCATCAAAAGTACCATTATGACAAAAATATAAGCAAAAAAAAATAACAAAATCAAAAAAATGAGAAAATTTCATTCCAAATTATGATTTTCTTTGAGAGAAACTGTGGAAGTATGAATCAGCAGTGAATACGTCTTGGTAAATTATACTCCCAGATTCATATATAATACTAGATCTTATGAGATTTCAGTTGGTAGTTTGTGCATGCATCTCCCGATTCCCACAAATTGGTTTTCTTTAGGCTACTATTTGATCATGAGAATTGAATATCCAGAAAGACCCATGTCAAAGATTTGCTATTCTTAGGTAGGACAGTCAACTACTTAACAAGGATCCAAATGTAACTATAACACTGATAAAGTATTCTTCCAAGAAAATGTGGAAGAATACTTTATTTTTGGAGATTGAATTTTCATAAAATTTTTGTAGAGAAGAAAGTGAGTGATAGGTCTAACTAAATTATAGTTGATCTATGAATCCAAGATATAGTAAAAACTGTTGATTACTCAATATCTCTCATGATAAGACAATGTGGGACCTGAACTGAGGTTTTTGCATCAATTTCTCTTTCATATTCAATTGGAACTTAAATATTCACAACGTATCACGATCCTAGTAGAAGTCTGTAACCTTTATTTTACTTCCATTGTGTAATAAAATATTCAAATAATTCTCTGGTATTAAGGTGAATGTAATTTTATTTTATTAGTTATAGAAAAGGGGAAAGAACTTGATTGTTGTCTCATAAGCTGTTCCACAAGGATTATTGCACTTCATCGGCTGTACTCCTGAGAACTACACTATCATGTAGTTCTTCTATTTTATTTAACAGATGTTCCTCTCTTTTTCTAAATAATTGGTCATGAAATTATATATCTAGATGAAAAATATTTTATATCTCTAATGGACAGTCAGATGTTCCAATACAAGCTGAGATATGACTTCTAAGCATAGAGCATTTATCACAACAATTTTCAAATGCAATTGAATCCTAGTTCTCAACATAGGAGGCACTTTTTAAAAAAGATGCTAAGTTCATAATTAAACTGTCAATGTCAATTCTTGAATGTGTTGATGTCATTGCCTCTATTTCAGTCCTAGAATGCATTGATCTAAAGCAAGATTACCAAAAAATCTATGAGTTGTTAATAATGTAACAAAAAGTGTAAAAAAGATGTATATAGGGGTTACAGATAAGGTTGCTAAAAGGAGTATCATATCAAACCTAATGTGCTCTTTTGTCCATTCTAACTAGTAAATCTGGTCCAACAATTCTCAGCTAAAGAAATGAAAATAATATCTAAGCAACAGTGCATCTGAATTGCTTTCTTGGTGAATTCTTGAACGTTTTCTTCTTTCAAGAGGTTTCTTGGTGAGTTTTCCTTTCTGCAGAAGTTCCACCTGATCGTCATTTGGATGTTAAATGTTTTCCTGATGACTTCTTGAGCGTTTGGCTCTTACTGGGAGTGAGTTTGATCTGATCAGCAATAGATCATCGAGAGAAGGTTATGTGGAGAAAAAAGAAACAGAGCATCGCACCTTGAGGAGGAGAATGTGTGTGCTTCGCTTTAGGAAAAGAAACTTGGATCCGTCACTGCGATGCCGATCGGATATGGGATGGACTTCCAACAATGAGCTTGCATTCAATGGGCCAAACGAGTGAATGAATTGGAGTTCCTAGGCATGTTTAATCGAATATATATTGAGCGATAAGGGAGTTCCAACAAGGAAGGAGGCATCCTTCTTAGGGTTGCGAAGGAGGTCGAGGCAATAGGGTTTAAGGCGAAAGAAAAAAGTTCTTCTAGGCACACTTCTGCGACGGTCAACGAGGGAGGGGGAGGGAGGAGGGATCGGGGCAAGGGGGCCGCCTCTATGAAGGAGGAAGAGGAGGAGAAAGAGAACGATACTGGGGGCGGAGACACCCGCCGATGGACAAGAAGTAGCTGCTTCGCCGATGGAGGAAGACAGCGCTCGCCGAGGAAATGCCGCAGAAGAACACTAGGCTTTCCTCGGATTGGGTTTCTTCGTCCCGCTCACGGGGGTTTTCAAGGATCCGCTCAAGATAATTCAAATTAAAGAGCGGTTTCCGGTTCCGGTAGCCGTTTCCGATTTCCGGTTCCGATAGCTAGTTTCCAGTTTTCGGTCGGACCGGTTCGGACCAGTTCGAACCGGACCCAATCGAACCGATTCAGATCGGCTCGGATCGGACCGGACCGAACAGGTTCGGTCCGGGCCGTCGGTTCGGACCGCATGCGTCCCCAGAGTGGATCGGGCCCTTGGACCGGACCGACCCCCGATTCGGACTGGGCCGGTTCCGACCGGACCCGGCCAGTTCCGACCGGCGAGACCCTCCTTATAAGCGGACCTGCGGTCTGCTTCATTCTTGTGCTTCTAACCGGTTTGCCTCCTCGGTCTTCATCGTCTTCGTCCTCCCTGTTTGTCATCTTCCTCGGGCCTCTTCCTCAGTCGTTTCCTTTCCTTCCCTCAGGTCTGTCGGGATGACCTCTTCCTTATCCTCGTCTTCATCCACGTCCTCGTCCTCTAGCGGTGTCGAGGGTAGCCCACCGCCTTCGGGCTGACTCCCCTGTCACCGAGAAGACGGCACGAGCCCTTGAGGCCTTGAAGTCGTGGCACGACCTCAACTCCGTGGTTACCGAGGAGCTGCTCGGTCGTGTCCGGGAGCGTTATAGTATCCCGGTAGGCCACGAGCTCCAAAGAATGCATGAGCCCAAAGAATGCATATAGTTTGTTTATCTGTTTATGTCTGAAATCTTGAAAAACACTATGGTTTGCATAAAATCCATGTACTTCTGTATTAGTTTGTGCAAAGGCATATAAATTGCATAAATTTAGTCACAAGCAAGCACAAAACATATTAAACTTTTCAAACTACTATACAAACTGAAGGTTTGAGCAAAAATCAAGCCAATAAATCTCTCAATAAAAATTAAAGCCTGTTAAAATGTCTTCCAAAAGCAAGACATAACTATTGCTTGGTACATGAAATAGGAGAGTTGAAGTTAGAGATAAAATGAAGCTAGATGTAATAAGTGGAAACAACTCATTGTAAAATTATTCACTAGATTTTCAAAGTTATACAAAATGGAAATAAAACAAACTTTCGAAGGCTCACTGCCATAAAAAATAATGACTGAAGTCTCAACCAGGGAACATTTAAGACAAACATAAAAAAGTAATAACTTAAAATGAATTGCTCTAAGTTGTACCTAAACAATGTAGACTAACTTATAGTTAACACATAACAAATAACAACATTCATTTCATAGCATATCATGTCCATATAATGTTGGTAACAAATTTAGAGTAGGGTGCAACTCAATTGATAATGTCAAAGGGCCCTAGAAATTCAAAATTGTTTGCTTCAAAATTGGTTATAACTATGGAATATAATGCTTCACTCAAGTTTTAAATCTTGGTCAAACATCAATTTCAATGACCAGGCGGGAATACTCACCACTATACTACAACGACCTTGAAAATATAGAACGTAAAATTGACTCCACACGACTTTGCTGGGGAAAAACGATAGTAAATGGGGCATTCCGAGTTACGAAATTTGAAAACGGCACGCCGTCTGTAGAAACAACGTTTTATAAACATAAAAGGAGTGCAACACGAGAACTTCCTAAGGGGTCACCCATCCTAGTACTACTCTCGCTCAAGCACGTTTAACTTCAAAGTTCTGAAGGGCTCCGAACCATCATACAAGTACGGAATTAATATGTTGGATCAACGTTCACCATATCATGACGTCTGCTCAGTGGCAATATATACCAGTTTGTTGGTACACCCCACCATATTATGTATCGGTACATCAGTACATATCGTACCATTGGTCAATCAGTAAACTGGTATAAACCGATAAGACGATCGCTCACCAAACTTATCAGGCAGACCGGATGACCGCCACCACCTTATTTGGTTTGACCGGGCTTGCACTGGTCGATTGGGTACACACATACAAAAACAACACATACTATACACATAACAAACACAACATATAAACACACAACTTAACACTACACACACTACTACACACAATACACAAATAACACAAACAATATATACACACAACTTAACACTGCACACATTACACACAATATACACATATTACACTACACACACTACACACGATACACACACACTACACACTACACACAACACATACGCTAAACACTACACACTACACAATACAAACGCTACCTACTACACACTACACACTAAACACTACACACACATAACTCATAACACAGACAACTCATAACAACAATACACACTATACACATAACATACACAACAAATACACACACAACATAACACTACACACTACACACAACACACATATTATATAATACACACTACACACAACACACACACACTGCACACCACACACTACACACTACACACTACACACAAAACATACATTATACACTTAACACTACACACACATAACACACACAAAACACACAACTCATAACAACAATACACACTACATAATATACAAATAATACACATATAACATACTACATATACACACACAACACATACAAACACACACACACACACACACACACAATATTACACTACACACAACACACATATTACACTACATACTACACACACTACACAATACACACAACACATACGCTACACAATACACACTACAAACATAACACACACACACACTACACACGACACACAACACACATATTACACACTACACACTAAACACTAAACACAACAAACACACTACACACAATACACAACACATACACTACACACTACACACTACAAACACATAACTCATATCACACAACACACACAACTCATAACAACAACACACACTACACACATAACACACATAACATACACAACATATACACACACACAACATAACACTACAAACTACACACAACACACACACTACACACCACACACATACACACACACACACACACACACTACACACTACACACTACACATACGCTACATATTACACACTACAAACACTACCCACTACACACTACACACACATAACTCATAACACATACAACATACACACACAACTCATAACACACACAATACACACTACACATATAACACAAACATAATGTACACAACATACACACACACACAACACACACATATTATGTACTACACAGTACACACACGTAACTCATAACACACAACTCATAACAACAATACACACTACACACTACAAATACTACCCACTACACACTACACACTACACACACATAACACAAAACATATACAACATACACACACAACTCATAACAACAATACACATTACACACATAACACACACATAACGTACATTACATAAACACACATAATATAACACTAAACATTACACAAAACACACAACACACATATTACACACTACACACTACACACTACACACATAACTCATAACACACAACTCATAACAACAATACACACTGCACGCATAACACACACATAACAAACACAACATATACACACACACAACATAACACCACACACTACACATAACACACACATATTACACACTACACACTACACACACATAACTCATAACACACACAACACACACTCCTGCAATTATTATATATAAGAAAAGGACTAAAAAATAAAATTCAAACCAAACTACCATGTCAAAAGGAGACAAACCTGCACATACTATTATTCCAATGCTCTTATAAATTAAACTATCACTTAAATTAAATTATTATTAGTGTACCTTTACGTCGTAGTCTCTAAGTCAGCACGGCTAGGTCCGAGTCCGGATGTGCTTGGGTCGCTTCGGTTGGTGTTCGGAAAAGTAGTCGGGGTCGGGTCGGGAGAAGCGGGTCATCTGCCTGCTCGGGGATGACACCTCTTGCTGATCGGCTCGTTGCAGGCCCTTCGAATAGTGCACACCGATCGAGTCGGGATTTTCCGAACCGACCCCTCCGAAGCTTAAGTTAGCTTTTGTGAGAGAGAGTTGGGTGTTCTTAAAAATGAATAAAAAATAAAATTAAACCCAAACTACCACGTCAAAATGAGATAAACCTGCACATACTATTATTCCAATGCTACTATCAAGTAAACTATCACTTAAATAAAATTATTGTTAGTATACCTTTACGCCGTGGTCGCTGAGTCAGCACGGCTAGGTCCAGGTCCGGATGCGCTTGGGTCGCCTCAGTTGGTGTTCGGATAAGAAGTCGACATCGAGTCGAGCGAAGCGAGTCATCTGCCTGCTCGAGGATGACACCTCTTGCTGATCGGCTCGTTGCGGGCCCTTCGATTCCTGCACACCGGTCGGGTCGAGATTTTCCGAACCGACCCCTCCGAAGCTTAAGTTAGCTTTTGTGAGAGAGAGAGTTGATTGTTTTTAAAAAGGAATAAGCAATAAAATTCAACCTAAACTAGCATATCAAAAGGAGACAAACCTGCACATACTATTATTCCAATGCTACTATCAATTAAACTATCACTTAAATAAAATTATTATTAGTGTACCTGTACGCCGTGGTCGCTGAGTCAGCACGGCTAAGTCCGGGTCCAGATGCACTTGGGTCACCTCGGTTGGTGTTCAGATAAGAAGTCGACGTCGGTTCGGGTGAAGCGGGTCGTTTGCCTGCTCGGGGATGACACCTCTTGCTGATCGACTTGCTACGGGCCCTTCGATTCTCAGACACAGATCGAGTCAGGATTTTCTGACCCGACCCCTCCGAAGCATAAGTTAGCTTTTGTGAGAGAGAGAGAGAGAGTTGAGTGTTCTTGAAAAGGAATAAGTAATAAAATTTAACCCAAACTACCATGTCAAAATGAGACAAACCTGCACATACTATTATTCCAATGCTACTATCAATTAAACTATCACTTAAATGAAATTATTGTTAGTGTACCTTTACGTCGTGGTCGCTGAGTCAGCACGGCTAGGTCCGGGTCCGGATGAGCTTGGGTCACCTCGGTTGGTGTTCGGATAAGAAATCGACATCGGGTCGGGTGAAGTGAGTCGTCTGCCTGCTCTGGGATGACACCTCTTGCTGATTGGCTCGCTGCGGGCCCTTCGATTCCTGCACACAGATCGAGTCGGGATTTTCCGACCAGACCCCTCCGAAGCATAAGTTAGCTTTTGAGAGAGAGAGAGAGAGAGAGAGAGAGAGTTAAGTGTTCTTGAAATGGAAGTCCCCACTGAGCAGTGCCAGTGTGGGGCTCTTATAGCGAAGGGGGTGCTAACCCCCGATGTATTGTGTACCGTCCCAAGTGTCCGGACGGCGCGGTGCCTCGAGGCAATACGCCTTGTGCTCGTATGGGAGCGTGCTCGATAGAGCTGCCAAGGCGTCGTCTCGAGTTTTTTAAGCTATTGATGATCCGATTTCTACGACTCCCATCACAAGTCAGACTATAAAGCAATGGTTCTAATTCACGTGTCTTAAATGTATTTCAAAAAATCGTTTGGCAACTATTACAATGTCGATACTGATGTAAGACGGTCCGTACTTTTAGTTAATGCTTTTCTCATTCATAACAGTCACTCGTGGTTTTTAATGCTATCCTCCATCACCATTGACATCATCCATCACCACTAATGTTGTTTGTAATCATCAATTTAAATATTTAAAATATTTTTTAGTTTATTATTTTTATTCTTTCATCAATAAATTAATAATATTATAATAAATAAAATTAGATATTTTATTTTTATAATAATATATTTTTAAGCTAAAAAATTGAAATGCTAATATATAATTAGCCCATAGTATCTGTTTGGTGAGGGTTTATCACTCGATGTTTGGTCTAGTTATAAGGGTTCGATACTGCATGTCTCTTCTGACATACTCTATTTTTCAGTCTTTGCCTCCCTCTTTTTACGGCACTTCGTTCCTCATCCTTCTAAATCCGATCCATCTATTCTGCGCAATAACCCTGGTTCGATATGGCCATCGATCTCAGTCTGAGATGGAGAAGGCCATCATCTACACCTTCAACCCATATAAGAGCCACATTGTACCGAGGTCATCCACTCCAACTTGCACTCTTATGCCATGGTCACCGATTGACCGATCACCGGTTGATAGGTTGACCGATAACCGGTTTGATCGGTCATCGGTTGATTGGTTTGCCCGATAACCGGTTGATTGGTTTGCCCGATAACTGGTTGATCGGTTTGACCGATCACCGGTTGATCGATTGACTCACACAAAACACACAACTCATAACAACAATACACACTACACAAATAATACACACATAACATACAACATATACAAACACACAACATATTAAACACTACACACAACACACACATATTACACTACACACAACACACATATTACACTACATACACACACACTACACACACACACAACACACATACACACACACACATAACACACACACACACACACATACACACACACACACAAACACTAACACACACACACACACACACACACACACACACACACACACACACACACACACACACACACACACAACACACAAACACACACATACACACACACACACACACACACACACACACACACACACTACACACACACACACTACACACACACAACACACATAACTCATATCACTACACACACACACAACTCATACACACACACACACACACACACACACACACACACACACACACATACACACACACACACACACACACACACAACATAACACTACACACTACACACACACACACACACACACACACACACACACACACACACACACACACACACACACACACACACACACACACACACTACACACACTACACTACACACACACATACACACACACACACATACACACATAACACATACACACACACACACAACACACATACACACACACACACACATAACACACTACACAACACACACACACACATACATAATAACAATACACATACACACATAACACACATATACACACACACATATACACACAAACACAATATAACACTACACACTACACACACACTACACACACACACACACACACACACACTACAAACTAACACACACAACACACATGACTCATAACAACAATACACACTACACCCATAACACATACATAACATACACAACATATACACACACACACACACACATAACACACACACACACACACACACACACACACATATTACACACACACACTACACACACACACACACACACACACACACACTACACACACACACACACTACACACACACACATACACAACACACACACAACTATAACACACAACACACACAACTCATAACAACACATACACACTACACAACTAACACACACACACACAACATACACAACATATACACACACACACACACATACATTACACACACACACACACACACACACACACATTACACACTAAACACTACAAAATACACACAACACATACACACATACACTACACCCTACATACTACACTACACAAACACTACCCACCACACACTAAACACACATAACTCATAACACAAATAACATACACACAACTCATAACACACACACACACACACAACTCATAACAACAAACACACACACACACACACACACACACATAACACACACATAACATACATAACACACATAACACACACATAACATAATACACACTACACACTACACACACATACACACATACACACAAATATTACACACACACACACACACACACACTACACACTACACACTACATACTACACAAGTAACTAGACCTACATAATAAAAACATAGAAAGGTAGCAATTGTCAAATCACTTCCAAGAACCATACGTGGAAGTGCTTTGATGAGGCTACCAACAAGTTAAAAAAACTAAGAATCAATAACAAGCATAAAAATCATCTATTTTCATAACTAACTAATAAGAGAATAAACTGATAAATATATCAGAAATTATATTTTTGTATATAAATATCTAGTCCAAAACAAATAATGATTCAAGGGATTCCTGTGGTACCATGGACACAACATCTGCAACATCACAAACTAGCACACACAAACACTCTTGCAATTATTATATACAAGAAAAGGAATAAGAAATAAAATTCAACCCAATCTACTATGTCAATAGGAGACAAACCTACACATACTATTATTTCAATGCTCATATCTATTAAACTATCACTTAAATGAAATTATTATTATTGTACCTTCACGCCGTGATAGCTGAGTAATCACGGCTAGGTCCGGGTCCGGATGCGCTTGGGTCACCTCAGTTGGTGTTCGGATAAGAAGTCGACGTTGGATCGGGAGAAGCGGTAATCACTGCTCAACACATTACACACTATGACACCTCTTGCTGATCGGCTCGTTGCGAGCCCTTCGATTCCTGCACATCGGTAGGGTCGGGATTTTCCGAACCGACCACTCCGAAGCTTAAGTTAGCTTTTGTGAGAGAGAGAGTTGAGTGTTCTTAAAAAGGAATAAGCAATAAAATTCAACCCAAACTACCATGTCAAAAGGAGACAAACCTGTACATACTATTATTCCAATGCTACTATCAATTAAACTATCACTTAAATGAAATTATTGTTAGTGTACCTTTACGCCGTGGTCGCTGAGTCAGCACGGCTAGGTCCGGGTCGGATGCACTTGGGTCGCCTCGGTTGGTGTTCGGATAAGAAGTCGACATCGGGTCGGGTGAAGCGGGTCATCTGCCTGCTCGGCGATGACACCTCTTGCTGATCAGCTCGTTGCGGGCCCTTCGATTCCTGCACACCGATCGGGTCGGGATTTTCCGAACTGACCCCTCCGAAGCTTAAGTTAGCTTTTGTGAGAGAGAGAGTTGACTGTTCTTAAAAAGGAATAAGCAGTAAAATTCAACCCAAACTACCATTTCAAAAGGAGACAAACCAGCACATACTATTATTCCAATGCTACTATCAATTAAACTATCACTTAAATGAAATTATTGTTGGTATACCTGTACGCCGTGGTCGCTGAGTCAGCAGGGCTAGATCCGGGTCCGAATGCACTTGGGTCACCTCGGTTGGTGTTCAGATAAGAAGTCGACGTCGGGTCGGCTGAAGCGGGTCGCCTGGCTGCTCGTGGATGACACCTCTTGCTGATCGGCTCGCTGCGGACCCGTCGATTCCTGCACACAGATCGAGTCGGGATTTTCCGACCCGACCCCTCCGAAGCATAAGTTAGCTTTTGTAAGAGAGAGTGTTAAG
>CM044399.1:34885000-34907500 GCA_024322285.1 Musa beccarii | reverse complement strand
GAGTTCAGTTAATCAAAAAGAAACTAATGGCGGCACAACATGAGCTACAACTTCAATCCTTTGACGAGAATCTTATTTGGAAAGAGGCAGAAGCTAGATCTCAATTCATGCAGGCCCTAAATCAGGAAGAAAGTTTTGCAAAATAGAAGTCTCGACAGCATTGGCTTACTTTAGGGGATTCCAATACGAAGTTTTTCTATGCAGCCATTGCTACTAGAAGGGTCACATTAATTGTATCAGAAAATGTAAGGACCAAGATGGTACGCTTATTGAGAATTTCGATGAAGTTAAAGCACACACCGAATAATTTTTTTATTCTTTACTCAATCAAACAGAGCAACCTAATAATGTTCATGTGGAGCCTACTCGAAAGCTTGATTCGGATGACATCACGATTCTTAATGCACCAATTACAGATGAAGAAATTGTACGAGTTGTCTTCAAGTCACCAAAGCACAAGAGCCCTGGTCCAGATGGATTTCCAACTGAATTTTACCAAATTGCATGGCTAATCATTGGAAATGATGTGATTAAAGCTTGTCAGCATTTTTTCTCTTCAGGTCATATTCTTAAAGCGATAAATTGTACTTTTATTTCTTTGGTTCCTAAGAATGCAGGGGTTGATTCACTAGAACACTACAGGCCCATTTCTTTATGCAATTTTATTTACAAGATCATCTCCAAGTTGCTTGCAGATCGAATGCAACTGATTATGCATAAGATCATTAGTCAGTATACATTTGTCGCTTTCATTAAAGGAAGAAGTATACATCACAATATTCTTCTTGCTAACGACTTGGTCAAAGATTTGCACTCCAAATCAAGAGGGACGAAAATATGTTTTAAAGCTGACTTACGAAAAGCATTTGATTCAATTAATAGATAGTTTCTCTACAAGATGCTCCTCAGTTTGAACTTCCCTCAACAATGGGTTAATTGGATTCAGTGTTGCTTGGAAACTCCAAAATTTTTAGTTTTGTTCAATGGTTCCCCCGTTGGCTTCTTTGGGAGTACAAATGGCATCCGACAAGGAGATCCACTTTCTCCATATCTTTTACAATTGTCATGGAAGGACTCAAATTGTATGTTAGAAAAGGCAGTCTCTGATGGTAGCATTAAGGTACCCTATACTGGTTCTATTCATATATCCCACATAACATTTGCATATGATCTTATTATCTTCCTTCGCAATGACACTAATTCAGTGAAGAATTTGACTACTATTCTGAAAGATTTTGGTTTGGTTTCTGGACTTCACCTAAATCTTGTAAAAAGTAAAGTCTATATGGGTTCTTGCGTTGAAGATAAAGATTTTATTATACAAACTCTGGGGGTTAGCGAGGGAAGTCTACCAGCCTCCTTATCTGGGTCTCCCACTCTTGTCCACTTGCATTCATTCAATTCACCTTCATCCCTATCCTGCAAAAAAATAAAGAATAAAATTTCCTCCTGGAAAACTAGACTTCTTTCCAAAGCAGGATGACTTGAACTCATCCGATCTGTGTTGTTTTCTTATTCTATTTATTGGTCTAATGCATTTCTTCTACCTATTGGACTTCTTCAGGATATTGAACGGTTATTGAAGAACTTTTTCCGAATGGTACGGATGGAAGGAGGCAATGCATATGGTCATTTAGGATAGCATTTGTAGACCAAAAGATTCTAACAATCATCGAAATCAGAGATTGGAATAAAGCTTGTTTGGTACAGAAAATGGTTCTTTTACAAAATAAATCTTTACCTACAATGGGTTTCTTCTAGGTACCTATCTAAGGAATCAATATGGAAGTTTCAACAAGAACATATCATTCTCGCAATGGAAAGGAATTTTGAAGGCAAGAAACATAATCAATCACATTTCTTACACAATCTCTTCACGGGACCGAGAATTAATATGAAATGATCCTTGGGTGAATGGAAAAAGTATATTTCAATTATATGGTGATCGAGTAATGAAGAGATCTTGGGGCCCCTAAAGATTGGAAGGTTTCTAGATTCATTGCTAACATGGCACGGTGTTCGATTCCTAATCTAATTTCTCCCTATTGATTGCATCTCTCACTTTGGCCGACTATTACAGCTTCTTCTAATCAGAATAACTCATCATATGATTCAAGGCTTCATGACAATGGAAAGTTTAGTGCTAAATCTAGTATTGAATCAAATCGATAAAGACCTGTGGATCCTTGATCAAACATGGGATAGAACCACCTCGTCAAAAACATTCCTTATGCACATGGCGTTTTTGCCAAACTAGCTTCATGGACAATATGAACCTACCAAGTATATATCTTGTTAACCGATGCTCTCTTTGTATGTAACAGAGTAAGAAAGTATAGATCATATCTATTTTGCTTGTGACTACACTAATTGGGTATGGATGGAGATTCTCAAAAGATTTGAAATACAAAGGCTACCAATGCCAAACTTGCATCAAGAACTAGAACAAACTTAACAAGAAAAAAAGGTTCTTAAAAGGGCTTTATCCACAACCTGGCAAAGCTTATCTTCATGTACTATTTGGTGATTTGGAAGGAGAGGTGTAGCAAGATTTTTGAGGGTCACAACACACACAATGCTCATCTTCAGAGATACTTAGTGACTCACGATCATGCATGGAGCAGGATTTGGAAATGAGGTATTTAACAAGTAGAGAAAAAGAGATCTTCCTCAGATTCAATTTTACAATTCTTTAATGCTTCCTTTGTATTGTTTGAAGTTGGTTATTATATTTTACTGCCTATGGTAGAGCGTCATGTCATAGTCTACAATATGTGTAGTCATGATTTCTGCTTGTTGCTACTTTCACTTGTCTTTCTAGTAGACCATTCCACCTTTCGATAACTGCCTATTAATGAGCTTCTAAGAAATCTCAGGCTTTAGTCTATGGCTTGTGTAGACAAAGCTAATTTGTACAAACTTCATACTAAATCTACTTACATTTACTTACAAAAAAAAATCTATTTTGCTTATGACTACACTAATTAGGTATGGATGGAGATTCTGAAAAGATTTGAAATACAAAGGCTACCAATGCCAAACTTGCATCAAAAACTAGAATAACTGCAGCAAAACTTCTCAAGAAAAGGGCTTCTTACACAACTGGCAAAACTTACCTTCAGATGTACTATTTGATGGATTTGGAAGGAGAGGTGTAGCAGAATTTTTAAGGGTCACAACACACACAATGCTCATCTTCTGCTTGAGATACTTGACTCACGATCATGCATGGAGCAGGATTTGGAAATGAAGCATTTAACAAGTAGAGAAAAAGAGATCTTCCTCAGATTCAATTTTACAATTCTTTAATGCTTCCTTTGTATTGTTTGATTTTATCACTTTAAAATTATGATATATTCACCATTGTCCAGAATAGTTGGTTATTACATTTTACTTTATCCGATGGTAGAGGAGAGGATGAGAATAATAATACATGCTATTGTTTCATGATGACCTAAACTAACTTTGTCGGAGAGAATTGATAAAATGAGTGAGACCATTTCACCTTTCTGAGGTGAGGTGCATTCTCTAGATCTGCTCTAAGAGATCTCAGGCTTTGAGTCTATGGCTATTTAGGTTACAAAAATGCTAATTTGACAAACTGATACTAAATCTACTTACATTTACTTACCAAAAAAAAACAAAGGTACAAAATTAGTCCACTATAGACTAAAATCTCTTACAAGTGTCCATATGATATAACATTTATTTATAAGCCTAAAATGGCTACCAACCTAACTAAAATGGAGCTGTTAAGCCTTCGGTTAGCCCTCTACATATTGTGCAAAGCATGAACAAACTAATAGACATGGATATGCATAAGCATTCAATTGAACACCTTATTTAAATTTTGTTTGTGATAAAACGTCAGTCCGTCTATCATAGTTGGATCTATAGGGAATCCTCCGTTGACTCTGCTAATTGGGCCTCAAATTTAGGTAGGGTAGAGTAGTGGTGTAATTTACTAAATTTCACGATTGGGGATTGAAGTGTCCCCTTGACCAACTGTTTGATAGGTCTTAGGCGCTCTTGGAATGTCGGCACCACATTGGGTTAGAGAACCTCAAAGAGTACCAATGCTGATCATGGTGGAGCTAGTGATGACGACTAAGCTGGTGGCATTACTTACCAAGTTAATTGGGGCAAAAGTGCAACAACGACCTATATCATAATTTTATCGGATGTCTCTTCGGAGACATCCGATAAAATTGGAACCTATATCATACTTATTAATGTCTGTACATACTAAGTGAGATTTAAAAATACCTCAGCGAGAACAAATAAGTGGCTTAGGGTCATCCATAGGAGTGAGAGGCCTAGATCGTTGAATATATACCAATATTACATTGACGTCTATGCCGATGTGGATGTGCCCATGTGCAGCAAGGGTAGTTGCTACTCCTCTTGGGTGAAAGTATTATGGATTAGATCAAAGTCTCTTTGCCCGAGCGATATTGATAGGGTTGATGAGCGATCGTTCCTAAACATGATCTTTTGATTAAAAAATTATAAAAGAAGATAGGATCATTTCTCAACTTTTACTTTGATTTATATTTTAAAATGCCTGATATTAAATTATTATAATATTATTATTATAATATCAAGATCATGAGAGGTTTCCCAATCCAATTTCCAACTTCATGATTAATAAATAATGATAATTGAGTTAAATAATGGTCAAAGAGATGATTATTTTTTTTTTAAATTTTAACATTGATGTAATTATTAAAATTTTGTTTTAGATTAATAGCTTTGTCTAAATTATTTAATTAGATATATTTGAGATTCTTAGAGCAATTATAGAATGCAACCTCTATGATTTAATGGAATGGACTCATTCCATCCATTTCTCATCTCAAGAGAACATAAGCAAAAAATTTAGATTGAAAATATTTAATTCATGCCTTACGATTTGAATTAATCAAAATGATAATTTAGACTTTGAAATATTATTGTTGAAAAGAGAATTGGTCACACAATATAGTTAAGTTGATTCTAGTTAAATTAAATAAACGACAAAATTGAATCGTAAAGATATCTTTTTATCTACTTGTTAAATGCTTCATTTCCAAATCCTTTATCGACCCATACATGATCTTGAGTCATGTGGTAAGTATCTCTACCAATAGCTGAGTTGATTGTGTGTGTTGTGGCTATCAAATGATCCAATCATATGGCCTTATACATCCCAATCCAAATCCACTAAATATTTACACATCCAAAGGTAATTTTACTGAATTAAATGTTCCCTTTGCTTAGAAGCTTTGCTAACTGCATTGCGGCTAGTTCCCCGATGCAAGTTTGGCATTGGTAGCCTATGGAGTTCAAATCTCTTCATCCTCCCCTCCCATATCCAATTAGTGTAGTCACAAGCAAAATAAAGATGATCAATATTTTCAACAACATACCATACAAAGAGAGCATCATGTGGTAATATATGTAACATATATACTACTTTCGCAATGGCTATGGTATCATTGTGGGTAGTGAGGCTTAACAAGAGTCCATGAAGTTAAGCCTAATCGCTCAACGATGCGATTATGTGAGACTCATCGCCTCGCTCTCGTCTAGCCCGTTGTACCTCAACTAACTCATTTCAACATTTCTTGAGATAGGCATGTGCAACGATGCATGTGACTGTCCAAGACTTAGGTGGGTTGGTTTTCTTGAGATTTAAGGCTAACTATACACAATAGCATATCGATTTCCTTTTTCTTTATTGGTTTGAGCTTTTTAATTAACTAAATCAGATATGTTTGATCGGTTAAAGTCAGTTTAGGATAATTCCAGACTAACTTGACTAGTTCAATCCTACTTGACCTTATTGAGATCAATCAAATCTAAATTAGACTAATCTAGGGTGATTCTAGACTGGTTCTATAAGAATTTAAGGTTGGTCCTATTAGGTCATAATTGAATTGAGTATGGTTTAAGTCAGTTAAACTATTTCAATTAAGATTTTGGTTGATTGAAAACTATTGAGAGATTGATGTTTTAAGTCCTTATGATTTAATGAATTTAATTTTTTAAAAAATATCATTTGAAAATAATTATTGATTTTTTATTTTTTTAAGTTTATGATATTAATATGATTGTACCATGTAGTAGATGTAACTAGGCTAATGGTCTACATTGGAAGTGCAACCTGTGAAAGGAGCTGCGAGCCTATCACAGTGCGGAGCCACCAATGGATATAGTCTAGTAGATCCATATATAAAGCATGATCTCTTATAATATAATATTACTTAGATGCATATGTGAATGAATGAATGAATAAATGTAAATGAATGATCATGGAAGTTTATATATCCCTACTAAAGGCAGGTATGGCGATTCCCTTCGGGGATTAACGGACTGTCAGACGTGATGATTAGACGATTCCTCTATCCGCTGTTGGGAGGAACGTGTCCCCACTTGGGCGGGTGAGGGATACCACTCCATCCGCTGTTGGGAGTGTGATATGGATTATCTCCATCCGCTGTTGGGAGGAATCCATCCCGTGGAGTATGCCTCTCCATCCGTTGTTGGGAGAGGGTACCATCGGGTATGATATACGCCTTTGTTATCTAGTTATCTTGTATGTGTTGCATGTGGCTGATGCATGATTTTACTTAAGAAATTATCATTATTTTTCAGATACTTAAGTTTTTTGATGAATCGATATATTATTATTTCTTATTAAATTATTAACATTTATTTCATGAATGTTAGATTACTTTTATGATTTTTCTGAGGTTTCTACCGTGTGGTTGCTGATATATTTTTTATCTTATATTTATTTTCAACGTAATCTATAATTTTACAATAGATCTAAAATTTGGATGGAAAAGACTTGTGACCCTATCAAGAAGATATAATCTTTTTTTTTGTTAATAAAATATTTAATATTACAAAGGCAAGGATTTGAATTCAAAGATGAAAGGAAAAAAAAAAGGAGTATATTCTATAAATTACGATTACTAAAATGATGATTTATTATATTTTATAAATCTGGGATGTGATAATCCTGCTTGAACAAGATCACCGTCGCCTTCCCTCAGAAGAAGCAACCTATGATCAATCAACAACGCAACCCCGATCAATTCCCAAGCATGGGAAGATGACTTGATCGTGCAATAAGATGCCGCCTTCCTTCACCCTAGGGAGGAGCAACCACAATCACTCCCCATGGGAGAGAATCAGAGAACTTGATGCAAGGTGCAAATCATCATGCATCCCAACAATGCACCACTTCAGTCACCCACAGAACCACAAGCTCACACCACGCAACCGCCCCTAGGGTCATCATCGCCCAATCGCTAGAGGTGAGGATCGAGATAAGTAAATGTAATTGGATTAAGTATGAAGTTTGTACAAAAGCTATTTTGTACAAACTTCACACAATCAATATCCAATTACCATTACATTTACTTACAAAAAAAAACCCCAATCAAAAATCAATTTTGCGCAAACTTTATAACAATCACTCTTTTTACCAAACCAAGATAATATAACTTTCCTAGGGTTAATAAGTTAGGAATGGTCAATATTTTAAATTTTCGAAACAGTGTGTAAAAAATCGATCAACCATCGACTTTGCATAAATTTTATAACCATCACGTTTTGTCACATCCTGGATTTTTTTTTCTCTAAGATTATATCTTTCCACACATACAAAGTCAAATAATTAAACGTCACTTTATTCATCATTATAAACATTTATTACAATCTATTTATTTCATCAAATCATGAGTAAAGAGTAAACATAGTGATGTTAATTCGGAGAATCATTCAAGTGGCTCTACCTAGCGGTAGAAGAAGGTTCGCTCTCCACTGGAATCTGATTCAGTGCTAGTAGAAGGTTGCTCTGAAAATCAAAAATAAAGAAAATTCAGCAACGCTGAATAGGAACCCCAAAAGTCAACTTAAAATAAATTCATAATAAAAATCCATCATCCCATTTGGAAGTCGTGATATCAAATACAGCACTCTCCCAACAAATGGGATGGAGGCTTTATCTACTGACATGAGTTTGTGATTCTCCTAACAAATGATGGAGACAAACTCATATCACACTCCCAACAATGGATGGAGTGGCGCCCTCACTCGTCGAAAAGTGGGGATGCTCCTCCCAACGATGGAGGAGGAACTCGCCCATGTCAACTGACGACACGCTAATCCCCGAAGGGAATCACCCTTCCTACTCTTGGCAGGGAAATATAAACTCATACTAATTATGTCTATTCGGGATGAAACAATACATTCAAAACATCTCTTTTCAATAATATCAATATCAATAATACCAAATAGCCCTCAATTGAATTGAACCCTAGTTAAATCGGTCTAATCAAACTCGATTCACTAGAACCTAATCCTAAATGATCTCTAATCCTCATTTAACTCGTGCGAACCACCCTAGACTAGTATAATTTGGACTAGATTAGGTTCAATTTAGGTTAAACGCGCACTTGAAAAGTTAAATCAATTTGGAACCACCCTGAATCGATCTAGACTAATCTAAGTTTGGTTTAGTTCAATTAATATTTGAGCTCAAATCCAACAATTACATAATATTGGACAGGTGAAGCTGACCCAAATATCGGTCATATGCATTGTATATGATTGTACATGCATCGCGCCATGTCGGACCTTCCCTATGTGCAAACCTACTTCAGATCCACTAAAATCAATGAAAAAGACATCACAGGAAAAAAAAAAAAACCTTATTCTCTCACAAACGGACCTATAAATTTAGGCCAACTTCCTAATGGGTGGTTTGTTTTACTTTAATTAATTCTGTCATCCAGTCTAAAACATTTTCCAGAGTGGAAGAAAACAATGCTGTTTGAATAAAGGCCTTGTCACAGATAGCTGAAAGATGAAATATCAGTAATTCCTTCCCTGAAGAATAACTTGCACATGCTCAAATAAGCATTTTCGTCTCCATCAATTTAATTCTCAAATTGTTAGATAATTTAATGTGAAAGCTGATTAAAAACTCATACTACATTGACTAGAGAGTCCATTACTTGCAAAATCACCAAGATTTTCTCGACAATCCACTTGTTCAAACAACATTAGGTGAGGTTTCCAGCAGTGGCAGCTAATTTCTGAAAGGCTTGATTTAATTTTCTTTAGATTCTAGAATCTCTAAAATCATTAAAAGTCATTACCCGTATGATTACTTCATTTGATACCCCATTCTGAAGCAAATAAAACGAGAAAACCTAATTCACAGAACATAGCTTGCAGCAAATGAACATGAAGGAATCTAGGACATCCACGCAAAACAGTTAATTTCTTTTCCATCATGAGCACAGTTTTCTTCAGTCTTAAATTTTAGTAAGACTGTCTGAATTTCCATCACCTTTAATGGGTTTATTCACTATACCATCCATCTCATATGTCAGAAACATCTAATTCAAGCTTCAGATTAATCCAGTCAAAGTTACAAACTTGTGTCTAATTTGTGTTAGATTAATCTGCAATTTGGCTCCA
The DNA here is from genome assembly GCA_024322285.1 of Musa beccarii. Lineage (NCBI taxonomy): Eukaryota > Viridiplantae > Streptophyta > Magnoliopsida > Zingiberales > Musaceae > Musa > Musa beccarii. The sequence goes on along the minus strand of CM044399.1, from coordinate 34,898,023 downwards.
ATTAAGTGATTTAATGCAAGACAAGTAGGGTCATTTGACTCACTTCCTGTCTGGATCATCCATTCAACTAAGGGAAAGTGTGAAAGTGTCTAGAACTTTCTTCCATCCATTCAACTATATCAGTTTCAGGGGAAAGTGTGAAAGTGTCACTCGCTGATTATGATAGAAAAGAAAAGGAACAAAGACTCAAAAAGTGATGGAGATGTCACCTTGTAATACCAACTTCGACAATGATCCTAATGCAATATATGAGTTTGTTGTATATGCTGTGTGCTGAAATTCTTCTTTCTGTACAAAAAAAGTCATCATGGTAACTGATTAATACTAGATATACTTTTGATTAGTTTGGCATGGTCTAAAAACAATGCAGCAGAAAAAAAAAAAACATTCTTCCACAAATGAGGAGACAAAAGTTTTATTTGTCTAGACTTCAAACTAGATTTGCAGTGAGGCATGAAATATTAGTAAAATGTTTTGACTTGAAGAGACCTACACAATCATGTCTGCATAAGCAGGCATGTCTCATAACACCCTTGACCATAAAAATTTACAGTGCTCACCAGGTTAATAAGACCCTGGTATCGTTGGCTAAACTCACTCAGTTTTGCCAAAAGGATCTTCTGTTTGCCACAAAGGATTTCTACTTTTGGCAAATACTAGAGTTACTTTCTAATAAATATATTAGAAATGACTGGAATGACTGGAAGTTTTAATAAATATATTACCCATTATAGGGATGTTTATCTAATGGAAGTTCCATTGTGCATGTCCAAGTGCACTTGAGCATAAAACAAGAGAATTGTTTAGTATTAAATTGCATCAACTCCAAATAGATTAAAAAAGTTTTTCTATACGTGAGGAAAAGGTCTAGTCTATATTCAACAAAAAGCATGTACACTCTCATGTCTCAGTTTCTGGGGTCCTCATTATTGTTTGAAGGAATTGTAAAATGGTTTAAAAGAATGCACCAATTAATCATCTTACCAAGACATGTTCTAGTAGAAGCTGAACTATTAACTGCTCAAGTTCTTCCTTCTTGAGATCAGAAACTGGCTGAATGGAGCCACCTGATCATATCATAATAAGCAGTCTGAAATATTTATGCAACAAATAATCTAAATGAATACAAGAAACATAGTTGAAGAAAATTTGTCCAATACATCTGTAGTTAAATGAATAAATAATTGATGACAAATACATATTAATTGGCCAAACAGTTGAAATGTGTCTCATATATAAAACACAGTGCAGGACTGCTGACCAAAATTAATGTAGATAAGTGATTCAGAGATATCATTTTAAGTTTTCCCTTATTAATCAGAAACAAACATTTTAAAGAACCAGACTGTGCACTCAGTATATCTAAGCGTGCTTTAGAAATTCAATGCCTCCACACTTTATATATTTAAATTATGGGGTATCGATTTTGTTTGTTACCACAAATTATACCAAGTTGAATAAGGTTGAGCAGACACAAATATATGTTGGCTTAAATGAGAAGTGTATACAGTAATCTGAGTTATGATACATTGTCCTTGTACAGAATCATCTTAGGCTTCAATGTAATTGTGAGATCAGATTCTATAAAGTAAAAGAGGGTGAACCTAGTGCACAAACCTGACATCGGCCTGGTATCCCGCCTGGTAATGTAGAGTTTGGCAAAGGTTAATATACATTGTGTTAACCATTACAAATAGAGAAGACAGTTTCATGATTGCAACCCTGATTACCCAGGTACTAAAATGTAAAAGGGACTACTTTATGCTCGCCTCAATGCAGGACCTGGAAAAGGCCAATGTACACAACCTTATCTCTACAAATAAAGATGATATTTATGACTCAAATCTTGGTCACCCAAGTCGTAAAGGACAAACTCTATCATTGTACCGAATTTTGCATTGGTAAAGTGTCCAAAAATTAAAATGTAAACCATAAAAAATTTGATGTGCACAAGATATCCTCACCATTTAGAAAATTCAATCAGATCATACTTAGATGAAAAGACTGAAAGATTGCAAAAGTATGGTACTACTACAATTTTGACCAAAACTCAGATGCCTTGTTTGATCTTAACTAAAAATATAGGTTATATCAGATGGATATAAATATGAACAAAGAAAGCATAAGTTTTTCAAGTGGACCTACCCAATTCTTTGATTTTCACTTTAAATCTCTCCACCAGTTGCAACATTGTTGCTCTTTGGTCATTTTCTTGTATTTCATGTAACAATGAAACAATCACTTTAGCATGATCTGAACAGAATACACAAACTCATCAGCAAATATATGTCTTCCCTGCTTGGAGATAGAAAAAGTACAAAAATCATGTAATTTCAGCATTTTAGCTCAAGGAAAATAAATTGTGTAAGGCACAACAGATATTATCAGGTGACATATAGCAAAACTGTAAAAACAAAGATAATTTTGAGATACACATACAAGAAAATCATTGTTTGTTGTCACTTATGCAAACCTTTAGTTTTTTATCATGCTTTGTAGGTAATTGATCTACAACAGGCTTTAAGGTCCATTTTCAATATGGACATATGTTCCCTTAGTACTTCTCTCTAGGTCATAAACTTGTGTATATGCTTATTATATGATGAGCGTTCTCTTGCGATGAATGTAAATTCGGCCAGATGGGTACTTACTGGACAATATTTACAATTCCGAGGGTGAATCAGCATGTGAACCACCAAATTTCAGGCAGTCCATGTGTGGTATAGGCCTTATCACTAGGTAAGTCTGGTAAACGAGTGATAAACCCATTTTTTCCATTTTTGACCATAAAACCCATGCCTTCCTCGCCAGAGTGTAACAGTCCAACCATGGACCAGCATGGCATCGATAACTGAAATTGAAAAACCTTCATTCCTTGGTTACCTAAATTAGGAGTTGGGATAGTACAATTATACAAGTGAATTCTGGATTCAAATTCAGAAGATCTTCTTCCTATTAACATCATGGACAGTTTCCTTTATCATAATAATACTTCTGATGTTTATACTTTAAACAATCCATAAAGCCAAGTTGGATAATGAATCCACTATTACTGCAGATTTCTTTTGTTTACACATGAACTAAGCAGTCAACACTTGATGAGCATGGCATGTTATATTAGTGAGAAAGAATAACACTTGTATATGAAATTCTCAAATGATGAACTATTTGCAAGATTAGAGCTTCAAAAGTGGAGTCCACTCAAGGATATTAAGCTTACAAGAGGAAGATGGTCTGCAGCATGTAACCAATTCTTAAACAGGCACAGAATAATGCTTAAACAAGTGGAAAATTTTTACCAACTAATCTCAAGTTTTCTATTTTTAAAATATAAAAGAATTAGATTAATTTAACATTCAATCAATTATCTAACATGGAAAGCCATAACAGACAAAAGAGTTACATAACACGGAATTGACTGTAAAGACAGAGCATAGGACAGCATAATTAAAGAAAATAGTGATAAAGAATCTTCCACATACAGGTTGCATCTAGTTCCTTAACTTCAGCTTCATATGCACAATTATCACACATCCCTGAAGTTTTAAAAGCAAGGATGAGTATGGCTTGTTAGAAAAATATAGCTATTTGAAGGAATTTAAATTGGCAATTGTACTGCAATTTACAGAAAGCATATTAAAAACCATTGCAGTTCTGTATAGGTTCCCCAAAATGCTGAAAGAAAGCTCCTCGGTGGCAGTTTCTTTTAGACTATAAAAGGAAATGTAGAATTAGAAACCTTCAAGTATTCTTTTTCAAAACAGAAACAAAACCATTTCCTTTCTGTCAGAACAGTGCCAAAAGCATACTTAGGATAGTTGAAGAATAAGCAAATTGTGAATTGATTGTTTATATAAAATGATATGAAACTTAAATAGAAAAAGAAATAAATGTCATTTGTTCCACCTGACAATATCGTACAATGTCATAGAGATTTTGCAAGCCAGCATTCTCATAAAAGACCATCGTACTCTGGCTAGGAAGAATAATGACTCTTTAGTTGTCAAAAAAACAGTATGATGCTTGACAAATCAATCACAAGTTTCACCTGCCGAGGAACATCGGCTGGTCGATAATATAAAACACATTCTGAAGGAAGTCCATCCCTCCCAGCTCGACCACTCTCCTAAGAAGACAAAATTAATGGAGATGTTGCACAATATAAGAGACAGGATTAGTTGAGATTACCTGATAGTATGTCTCCATTGATTTACTGAGGCTATGATGAATAACAAACCTGACTAAATAGTTGTGAAAAATGAGCTATAGTGCAACTTATAAATGTATTTTGGTACAACAAAAGTTTATGAATTCTAGCTAAATATAAGGCTTAGAGTAAAACAATCCATGTAAGATTTGAAGTACTTTAAGAGGAAGCTGTATAATAGAAGTGTCATTTGATGCCATTCAAATTATGTAAAATCAACTCTCATGCATCATTCTTTTGAGCAACTGCAAACAAATATGCAAATATATTGCACATTAACACAAGCATAATATTCAGAGATCCTAAGTTCTTAATTCTACGAGAATAAAGCTCATCAATATACAGCAAGGGAACTTGATTCATGAGGTAATTTTCATACTCGTTTCAGTCTAAAATGTGATGATATCAATATTCTGATAAGTGGATGAAAGGATATGACTAGAGGAACTATCTTACATGCCTTTGTTAGGCATTTAATGGTTTATAAAATAAAATAAAAACTGAGAACTAAGCAATGACAGGAAGATGGCTCTTGACAACCATGACAACAAAAGTAGGATAATCAGAAAGTTAACATATAGTATAGATATATTTCTTGAAAAAAATACCATCTGGCTTATTGATGCCCATTCCAAAAGCTACCTGCAATATTATCAACGAATTCAGGGTTTTCACTTAAATGACCGCACAAAGCAATATGAAACCACAAGGATATATACCGTGCCAACAATAACCTGTAGTTTGTTTTTACTCCAGCTGCCCAACAAAAGTAGAGATAAGGTCAGGTATGATCACCCAGATGAAAATGTAACCAATGCATACAACCTATTAAATAGGAAGGAGTTTGGAAAAAACATGTTTGACATAATTTGGAATTTTGGATAAGTATCAACAAGAGTACTAGATTAGTTTCAAATATCCACAAAATCATGATTGGTAAGTCACCTGACATGCCTTCCAGATCATGCCAAAAGAAAATCTATCAGTGAAAATTTCACTTACCAAGCAGTCAACCACCAAAACAATTGCAGAACATCTGGCAAAAAGGTGACAAATTGCTAACTTAAAGGTAAAAAAAAAAGCCTTAACCTATTCAATTGTATCGCCTACCTTTCTTTTTGTCATGATAACCACAATAGATCAATTGGTTCGACTAGAAAGATTGACAACCAAGTCTTTATCCCATCTGTCTCTGTTAGGGTTGGAAATTCAAGCAAGCCAGAATAATAAACCATGCCAACAAGCTGATTTCTACTGAACTGATGATTCTTAAGAGTTCAAATCATATCATTTCTGATGTATTCTGTCACCAATTGATATCACCGTCACAAATCAATCAACTTGTCCCAACATGGCATCACCCCAACTACACATTACACACAACACATACGCTATACACTACACACTACACACTACAAACACTACCCACTACACACTACAAACACTACCCACTACACACTACACACACATAACTCATAACACATACAACATACACACACATATCTCATAACACATACAATACACACAACTCATAACAACAATACACACTACACACATAACAAAGACATAACATACACAACATATACACACACAAAACATAACACTACACACTACACACAACACATACATATTACACACTACACACTACACACCAAACACGACACACGCACACTACACACACACACACACATACACTATATACTACACACTAAACACACACATAACTCATAACACAAACAACACATACAACTCATAACAACAATACACACTACACACATAACACACCCATAACATACACAACATATACACACACACAACATATTAAACACTATACACTACACACTATACACAAAACACACATATTACATTACACAATACATACACTACACAATACACACAACACACTACACACACATAACTCATAACACACACAACACACATAACACAACAACACACATACACACACACACACACACAAACATACACACTACACACATAACACACACACAAGATAACACTACACACTACACACAACAGACACATATTACACACTACACACTACACAAAACACACACACTACACACCACACACTACACACTACACACAACACATCACTATACACTACACACACATAACTGATAAAACACACAACACACACAACTCATAACAATAATACACACTACTCACTACACACCTAACACACACATAACATACACAACATATACATACACACAACATATTAAACACTACACACTACACACAACACACACATATTACACTACACACTACACACACTACACAATACACACAACACATACGCTACACACTACACACTACAAACACTACCCACTACACACTACACACACATAACTCATAACACATACAACATACGCACACATAACTCATAACACACACAACACACACAACTTAAAACAACAATACACACTACACACATAACACACACATAACATACATAACACACATAACACACACATAACACTACACACTACATACAATACACAAATATTACACACTACACACTACACCCAACACACACCACACACTACACCTAACACACACAAGTTCTGGAACCTACATAATAAACCAGAGAATAAAAATGGAAGTGCTTTGATGAGGCTACCAACAAGTTGAAAAAGTAAGAATCGCTGCTGAAACATAAAAATCATCTATTTTCATAACTAACTAACTAATAAGAGAATAAACTGGCAAATATATCAGAAATTACATTTTTGATTATAAAAATCTTACCCAAAACAAATAATGATGTAAGGGATTTCTGTGATACTATGGACACAACATCTGCAACATCAAAAACTAACACACACAAACACTCCTGCAATTATTATATACAAGAAAAGGAATAAGAAATAAAATTCAACCCAAACTACCATGTCAAAAGGAGACAAACCTGCAAATACTATTATTCCAATGCTCCTATCAATTGAACTATCACTTAAATGAAATTATTATTAGTGTACCTTTATACCATGATAGCTGAGTCATCACGGCTAGGTACAGGTCCGGATGCGCTTGGGTCACCTCGGTTGGTGTTCGGATAAGAAGTCGGTATCGGGTCGGGTGAAGCGGATCATCTGCTTGCTCAAGGATGACACCTCTTGCTGATCGGCTCGTTGCTGGCCCTTCGATTCCTGCACACCGATCAGGTCGGGATTTTCCTAACCGACCTATCCGAAGCTTAAGTTAGCTTTTGTGAGAGAGAGAGTTGAGTGTTCTTAAAAAGGAATAAGCAATAAAATTCAACCCAAACTACCATGTCAAAATGAGACAAACCTACACATACTATTATTCCAATGCTACTATCAATTAAACTATCACTTAAATGAAATTATTGTTAGTACCTTTCGCAAAGTCAAGACGACTAGGTCCGGTTCGATGCGCTTGGGTCGCCTCGGTTGGTGTTCGGATAAGAAGTCGACATCGGGTCGGGTGAAGCGGGTCATCTACCTACTTGGGGATGACACCTCTTGCTGATCGGCTCGTTGCGAGCCCTTCGATTCCTGCACACCGATCGGGTTGGGATTTTCCGAACCGACCCCTCCGAAGCTTAAGTTAGCTTTTGTGAGAGAGAGTTGACTGTTCTTAAAAAGGAATAAGCAGTAAAATTCAACCCAAACTACCATGTCAAAAGGAGACAAACCTGCACATACTATTATTTCAATGCTACTATCAATTAAACTATCACTTAAATGAAATTATTGTTAGTGTACCTGTATGCCGTGGTCGCTGAGTCAACACTACTAGGTCCGGGTCCGGATGCACTAGGGTCACCTCGGTTGGTGTTCAGATAAGAAGTCAACGTCGGGTCGGGTGAAGTGGGTCGTTTGCTTGCTCGTGGTTGACACCTCTTGCTGATCGGCTCGCTGCGGGCCCTTCGATTCTCGCACACACATGGTCGAGTCGATTTTCCGACCGACCCCTCCAAGCATAAGTTAGCTTTTGTGAGAGAGAGAGTTGAGTGTTCTTGAAATAGGAAGTCCCCACTAAAGGAGCAAAGTGCGCTGTGTTCTTATAGCGAAGGGGTGCAAACCACTCGATGTGTTGTGTACCGTCCCCAAGTGTCCGGACGGCGCATTGTGCCTCGATAACGCCATTACTCGTATGGGAGCGGCGTGCTCCGATAGAGCCGCCAAGGCGCTCGCCTCGAATTTTTAAGCTATTGATGATCCGATTTCTACATACTCCCATCACAAGTCAGACTATAAAGCAATGGTTTTAATTCACGTATCTTAAATGTATTTCAAAAAATCGTTTGACAACTATAACAATATCGATAATGATGTAAGACGGTCCTTACTTTTAGTTGATGCTCTTCTCATTCATAACAATCACTCGTGGTTTTTAATGCTATCCTCTATCACTATTGACATCATCCATCACCACTAATGTTGTTTGTCATCATCAATTTAAATATTAAAAATATTTTTTAGTTTATTATTTTTATTCTTTTGTCAATAAATTAATAATATTATAATAAATAAAATTAGATATTTTATTTTTACAATAATATATTTTTTAAGCTAAAAAATTGAAATGCTAATATATAATTAGCCCATAGTATCTGTTTGGTGAGGGTTTCTCACTCAATGTTTGGTCTAGTTATAAGGGTTCGCAACTGCATGTCTCTTCTGACATACTCTATTTTTTCAGTCATTGCCTCTCTCTTTTTGCGGCCCTTCGTTCCTCCTTCCTCTGAATCCGATCCATCTATTCCGTGCAATAACTCAGGTTCGATATGGCCCTCGATCGTAGTCTGAGATGGAGGAGGCCATCATCTACACCTTCAACCCGTACAAGAGCCACCTTGTACCGAGGTCTTCCACTCCACCTTGCACTCTTATGCCATGGTCACCGATTGACCGGTCACCAGCTGATAGGTTGATCGATAAACAGTTTGACACAGTCAACGATCGACTGGTTTGCCCGATAACTAGTTGATCGATTAATCAGTTTGACCGATCACCGGTTGACCGACCGATTGACCGATCAGATTGACCGATTGACACGACGATCGAGGGTTACCGGGTGATCGCTCACCAATTGACTTATTGACTCGTAGACCGGATGACCGCCACCGGTTGGTTGGCTAGTTTGACCAGCTTGCCTGGTCGATTGGTACACACATACAAAACACACACATACTACACACACACACATAACAAACACAACAATATATAAACACAACTTATACACACACACTACACACAATAACACTAAAATACAAACAATATAACACACAACTTAACACACACACACACACACACACAAACACACACATACACACACACACACACACACATAAACACATATACATACAATTACTACACACAAACAAAATTATTGTTAGTGTACCACTACGCCGTGGTACACACTAACTACGAGTCAACATACGGCTAGGTCCTACACCACATACTATGCACATACACATCACCTCGGTTGGTGTTCGATAAGAACATCACACAAATCACACTGAAGCACATTTACTACACTACACACATGACACCTCTTATTTGATCGGCTCGTTGCACACTACCTTCGACACTCACACACTACACATCGGGTCGGATTTTCCGACACACGACACCTCCGAACAAAAGTTAGCTTTTGAGAGAGAGAGTTGATGTTCTTAAAACAATAAATAAGCATAATAAAATTCAACCCAAACTACCATTTCAAAATAGACAAACCAATAGCACAACTATTATTCCAATGCTACTATCAATTAAACTATCACTTAAATGAAATTATTGTTACACTACATATACACACACACATGTGGTCGCCGAGTCAACACACTAGGCTAGACCGGTCCACAATGCACTTGGGTCACCTCGGTTGGTGTTCACTACATAAGAAGTCGACACACATATTACACACGGTGGGACACACTGAGTCGCTGGTCACTAAACTCGTGGAGACACCTCTTGCATGATCGGCTCACACATACCCTCGATTCTTCACACACATCGAGTCGGGATTTTCCGACACACAACACCCCTCATAAAGCATAAGTTAGCTTTTGAGAGAGAGAGTGTTGAGAGTTCTTGAAATGGAAAGTCCCACACACAACGAACACTAAACTAGGCTGTGGGACTCTTATGGCGAAGGGGTGCAACCACACAATACATGTGTTGTGTACACACTCCTAAGTGTCCGACGACGCTACATATTACACACTGACACACTACCCACTACACACTACACACAGTGCTCATAGAGCTACAACATACACCATCTCGAGTTTTTTAAGCTATTGATGATCTGATTTCTACATCTCCCATTAAGTGTCAGACTATAAAGCAATGGTTTTAATTCTCGTGTCTTAAATGTATTTTAAAAAATCGTTTGACAACTATAACAATGTCGATACTTATGTAAGACGGTCCTTACTTTTAGTTGATGCTCTTCTCCCATTCATAATAACACACACACGTGCTTAATGCTATCCTCCATCACCATTGACATCATCCATCACCACTAATGTTGTTTGTCATCATCGATTTAAATATTAAAAATATTTTTTAGTTTATTAATTTTATTCTTTAGTCAATAAATTTATAATATTATAATAAATAAAATTAAATATTTTATTTTTATAATAATATATTTTTAAGCTAAAAATTGAAATGCTAATATATAATTAGCCATATAGTATCACGCGACACGGGTGACACGATCACGTCGACACAATTGACACGATCAAGGGTTATACACATACATCGCTCACACACATCTTGACATACTACTGATTTTTCATGACACTCACACTTTACACACTTTGACTCCTCATCCTTCTAACATCGATACATCTACACACACAAAAACAACTGGTTCGACATGGCACATACACACACACAAGATACACAATACACATACATACACACACACATACACAATATACACATACACATACACACACACACACTACATAACACACTACTACACACACACACATATACTACACACACACTACACACACACAATAACATAATACACACACATATATACACACAACTTAACACTGACACACATACACAACATATACACACATATTACACTACACACACACACACACATACACATTACATACACTACACACTACACACTACACACACAACACACTACACACTACAAAATACACACACATACACATAACACATACTACACACACTACACACACATAACTCATAACACAAACACACACACAACTCATAACAACAATACACACTACACACATACATACACATATACACACATACACAAACACACATAATATACACACACTACACACACACATACACACATACACACATACACACACACACACATACACTACACAATACACACACACACACTACACACACACACACACACACACAACACACACACACACACACACACACACAACACATACACACTACACACATACACACACATAACATACACACATACACATACACACACACACACATACACACACACATACACAACACACACACACATACACACACACACACACACAACACTACACACACACACACACACACACACACACACACACACACACACACACACACACACACACACATACACACTACTACACACACACACACACACACTACACATACACACACATATACACACACACACACACACACACACACACACACACACACACACACACACACACACACACACACACACACACATATACACACACACTACACACTACACACACACACACACACACACACACACACACACAACATACACACACACACACACACACTACACACAACACACACACACACACACACACACACACACTACACTACACATAACACATACTACATACACACACACTACACACACACACACATACACATACAACAATACAAACTACACACACACATACACAAACAAACACACACAACACTACACACACACACACACACACATACACACACACACACACACACACACACACACACACACAACACACACACTACACACACACACACACACACACACACTACACACTACACAACACATGCGCGACACACTACACACTACACACACATAACTACATAACACATACAACATACACAACAAACACACTCATAACACACACAACTCATAACAACAATACACACTACACACACAACACACACATAACACACACAACATATATACACACACAACATAACACACAAACTACACACAACACACACAAACATAACACTACACACTACACACACACTAACACACACAACACATAACACACACACACACACATATTACACACTACACACTACACACACGTAACTCATAATACACACACTCATAACAACAATACACACTACATACATAACACATAACATACATACACATACACACACACATACGCACACACACACACACACACACTACACACTACACACTACACAATACACTACCCACTAAACACTACACATAAAACATAACACATACAACATACACACACATAACTCATAACACACACAACACATATAAATACAACACACACACACTACACACATATACACAAACAACATACACACACACACAATATAACACTACACACTACACAAAACACACAACACACACATATTACACACTACACACTACACATACAACTCATAACACACACAACTCATAACAACAATACACACTACAAACATAATACACACACAACATACACAACATAACACTACACACTACACACAACATATATTACACACTACACACTACACATAACA
>CM044399.1:34857500-34877500 GCA_024322285.1 Musa beccarii | reverse complement strand
ACCTTTACGCCGTGGTCGCCGAGTCAAGACGGCTAGGTCCGAGTCCGATGCACTTGTCACCTCGGTTGGTGTTCGGATAAGAAGTCGACATCGGGTCGGGTGAAGCGGGTCATCTGCCTGCTCGGCGATGACACCTCTTGCTTTGATCGCTCGTTACGAGCCCTTCGATTCTCAAGACACCGATCGGGTCGGGATTTTCCGAACCGACCCCTCCGAAGCTTAAGTTAGCTTTTGTGAGAGAGAGAGTTGACTGTTCTTAAAAAGGAATAAGCAGTAAAATTCAACCCAAACTACCATTTCAAAAGGAGACAAACCAGCACATACTATTATTCCAATGCTACTATCAATTAAACTATCACTTAAATGAAATTATTGTTAGTATACCTGTACGCCGTGGTCACTGAGTCAGCAAGGTTAGATCCGGGTCCGAATGCACTTGGTTCACCTCGGTTGGTGTTCAGATAAGAAGTCGACATCGGGTCGGCTGAAGCGGGTCGCTTGGCTGCTCGTGGATGACACCTCTTGCTGATCGGCTCACGCGGACTCGTCGATTCTCACACACGATCGAGTCGGGATTTTCCGACCCGACCCCTCCGAAGCATAAGTTAGCTTTTGTGAGAGAGAGTGTTGAGTGTTCTTGAAATGGAAAGTCCCCACTGAGCAGTGCCGGTGTGGGACTCTTATGGCGAGGGGGGTGCCAACCCCAGATGTGTTGTGTACCGTCCCAAGTGTCCGAACGACGCTGTGCCTCGGACAGCGCCCGTACTAGTACCGGAGCGTGCTCGATAGAGCTGCTAAGGCACCATCTCGAGTTTTTTAAGCTATTGATGATCTGATTTCTACATCTCCCATCAAGTGTCAAACTATAAAACAATGGTTTTAATTCACGTGTCTTAAATGTATTTCAAAAAATCGTTTGACAACTATAACAATGTCGATACTTATGTAAGACGGTCCTTACTTTTAGTTGATGCTCTTCTCATTCATAACAGTCACTCGTGCTTTTTAATGCTATCCTCCATCACCATTGACATCATCCATCACCACTAATGTTGTTTGTCATCATCAATTTAAATATTAAAAATATTTTTTAGTTTATTATTTTTATTCTTTCATCAATAAATTTATAATATTATAATAAATAAAATTAAATATTTTATTTTTATAATAATATATTTTTTAAGCTAAAAAATTGAAATGCTAATATATAATTAGCACATAGTATCTGTCGATTACCGGTTGACCGATTACGGGTTGACCGATTGACCGATCAAGGGTTAACGGTCGATCGCTCACCAGTTGACTTATTGACTGGTTGACCGGATGATCGCTCACCGGTTGGCAGGTTTGACCAGTTGCCTGGTCGGTTGGGTACACACATACAAAAACAACACATACTATACACACACAAGATACACAATACACATTATACACACAACACACACATAACATATACAACATATACACACACAACTTAACACACAACTACACACAACATATACGCACACACTACTACACACAACAAACACATAATACACACAATATATACACACAACTTAACACTGCACACACTACACACAATACACACATATTACACTACACACACTCACACGTCACACAACACCTATGCTACACACTACACACTACAAACACTATCCACTACAAAATACACACACATAGCTTATAACACATACTACATACATACACAACTCATAACACACAAAACACACACAACTCATAACAACAATACACACTACACACATAACATACACAACATATACACACACAACATAACACTACACACTACACACAACACACACATATTACACACTACACACTACACACAACACACACTACACACCACATACGACACACTACACACAACACATACACTATACACTACACACTACACACATAACTGATAACACACACAACACACACAACTCATAACAACAATACACACTACACAACTAACACACACATAACATACACAACATACATACACACACACAATATATTAAACACTACACACTACACACAACACACATATTATACTACACACCACACACATATTACACTACACACTACACAATACACACAACACATACGCAACACACTACACACTACAAACACAACACACACACACTAGACACGACACACAACATACACATATTACACACTACACACTAAACACAACACACACACTACACACCACACACTACACACTACACACTACACACTACACATAACACATATACTACATACTACACACTATACACACATAACTCATAACAACAATACAAACTACACACAAAACACACACATAAAAACAACATAACACTACACACTACACACACACACACACACACACACACACACACACACACACACACACACACACACACACACACATACACACTACACACTACACACTACAAACACTACCCACTACACACTACACACACATAACTCATAACACATACAACATACAAACACAACTCATAACACACACAACTCATAACAACAATACACACTACACACATAACACACACATAACGTACACAACATATACACACACAACATAACACTACAAACTACACACAACACAACATAACACTACACACTACACACTACACACACGTAACTCATAACACACACAACACACACATATTACACACTACACACTACACACACGTAACTCATAACACACACAACTCATAACAACAATACACACTACATACATAACACACAAATAACATACCCACTACACAATACACACAACACATACGCTGCACACAACACACTACACACTACACACTACAAACACTACCCACTAAACACTACACATAAAACATAACACATACAACATACACACATAACTCATAACACACACAACTCATAACAATAATACACACTACACACATAACGTAAACAACATACACACACACACAATATAACACTACACACTACACAAAACACACACATATTACACACTACACACTACACATACAACTCATAACACACACAACTCATAACAACAATACACACTACAAACATAATACACACACAACATACACAACATAACACTACACACTACACCCAACACATATTACACACTACACACACAACACATACACTATACACTACACACACATAACTCATAACACACACAACGCATAACAAAATCTGCAACATCACAAACCAGCACACACAAACACTCCTGCAATTATTATATACAAGAAAAGGAATAAGCAATAAAATTCAACCCAAACTACCATGTCAAAAGGAGACAAACCTGCACATACTATTATTCCAATGCTCCTATCAATTAAACTATCACTTAAATAAAATTATTATTAGTGTACCTTTACGTTGTGGTCGCTGAGTCAACACGGCTAGGTCCGGGTCCGGATGCGCTTGGGGCGCCTCGGTTGGTGTTCGGATAAGAAGTCGGCATCGGGTTGGGAGAAGCGGCTCATCTCGCTGCTTGGGGATGACACCTCTTCCGACGGCCGTTGCGGGCCCTTCGATTCTCAGCACACCCGGTCGGTCGGGATTTTTCGAACCGACCCCTCTGAAGCTTAAGTTAGCTTTTGTGAGAGAGAGAGAGTTGAGTGTTCTTAAAAAGGAATAAGCAATAAAATTCAACCCAAACTACCATATCAAAAGGAGACAAACCTACATATACAATAATTCCAATGCTACTATCAATTAAACTATTACTTAAATAAAATTATTGTTAGTGTACCTTTACGCCGTGGTCGCTAAGTCAGCACGACTAGGTCCGAGTCCCGATGCGCTTGGGCCGCCTCGGTTGGTGTTCGGTTAAGAAGTCGACGTCGGGTTGGGTGAAACGAGTCATCTACTCTTTCGGGATGACACCTCTTGTCTTGATCGGCTCGTTGCGGGCCTTCGATTCCTCACACCGGTCGGGTCGGATTTTCCGAACGACCCTCCGAAGATTAAGTTAGCTTTAGCTTGTGAGAAAGAGTTAGTGTTCTTAAAAAGGAATAAGCAATAGAATTCAACCCAAACTACCATGTCAAAAGGAGACAAACCTGCACATACTATTATTCCAATGCTCCTATCAATTAAACTATCACTTAAATAAAATTATTATTAGTGTACCTTTACGCTTGTCGTGTCAAGACACGACGCTTAGGGCGCTCTCGGTTGGTGTTCGATAAGAAGTCGGCATCGGGTTGGGAAAGCGGCTCATCCGCTTCTGGGATGACACCTCTTGATCGGCTCGTTGCGGGCCCTTCGATTCCTCACACCCCCGTCGGTCGGGATTTTTCGAACCGACCCTCCGAAGCTTAAGTTAGCTTTTGTGAGAGAAGAGTTGAGTGTTCTTAAAAAGGAATAAGCAATAAAATTCAACCCAAACTACCATATCAAAAGGAGACAAACCTACATATATAATAATTCCAATGCTACTATTAATTAAACTATTACTTAAATAAAATTATTCTTAGTGTACCTTTACGCCGTGGTCGCTGTTCAGTCACGACTTCAGTCCGGTCCCGCTTAAACTTCGGGGCCGCTTCGGTTGGTGTTCGATTAAGTCGTCGGCGTCGGGTTGGGTGAAACGATTCATCTACCTACGCCGGGATGACACCTCTTCTTGATCGACTCGTTGCTTGGGTTTTCGATTCCTGACACCGATTCCGGTCGGTCCGGATTTTCCGAACCGACCCTCCAAGATTAAGTTAGCTTTTGTGAGAGAAAGAGTTAGTGTTCTTAAAAAGAATAAGCAATAAAATTCAACCCAAACTACCGTGTCAAAAGAGAGAAAACTGCGATATACTATAATTCCAATGCTACTATCAATTAAACTATTACTTAAATGAAATTATTCTTAGTGTACCTTTACGCCGTGGTATGAGTCAAGACGGCTAGGTCAAAGGTCCGGATGCGCTTGGGCGCGTCGGTTGGTGTGTTCGATAAGAAGTCGGCGTCGGTCGGGTAAACGAGTCATCTACCTCTTCGGGGATGACACCTCTTCTTGATCGGCTAGTTGCGGGCCCTTCGATTCTCACACACCGATCGGTCGATTTTCCGAACCGACCCCTCCGAAGCTTAAGTTAGCTTTTGTGAGAGAGTTAAGTATTCTTAAAAATGAATAAGCAATAAAATTCAACCCAAACTACCATGTCAAAAGGAGCAAACCTGCATATACTATTATTTCCAATGCTACTTTCAATTAAACTATCACTTAAATGAAATTATTGTTAGTGTACCTTTACGCCATGGTCGCTGAGTCAGCACGGCTAGGTCCGGGTCCGTATGCACTTGGGTCACCTTGGTCAGTGTTCAGATAAGAAGTCGACATCGGGTCGAGTGAAGCGGGTCGTCTGCCTGCTCGGGGATGACACCTCTTGTTGATCGGCTCACTGCGGGCCCTTCGATTCTCTCGCACACATCGAGTCGGGATTTTTCGACCCGACCCCTCCGAAGCATAAGTTAGCTTTTGTGAGAGAGAGAGTTGACTGTTCTTGAAAAGGAAGTCCCCACTGAGCAGTGTCGGTGTGGGGATCTTATAGCGAAGGGGGTGCAAACCACCGATGTGTTGTGTACCGTCCCAAGTGTCCGGACGGCGCTGTGCCTCAGACAGCGCCCGTACTCGTATGGGAGCGTGCTCGATAGAGCGGCCAAGGCATCGTCTCGAATTTTTTAAGCTATTGATGATCTGATTTCTACATCTCCCATCACAAGTTAGACTATAAAGCAATGGTTCTAATTCACGTGTCTTAGATGTATTTCAAAAAATCGTTTGACAACTATAACAATGTCGATAATGATGTAAGACGGTCCTTACTTTCAGTTGATGCTCTTCTCATTCATAACAGTCACTCGTGGTTTTTAATGTTATCCTCTATCACCATTGACATCATCCATCACCACTAATATTGTTTGTCATCATCAATTTAAATATTAAAAATATTTTTTAATTTATTATTTTTATTCTTTTGTCAATAAATTAATAATATTATAATAAATAAAATTAGATATTTTATTTTTATAATAATATATTTTTTAAGCTAAAAAATTGAAATGCTAATATATAATTAGCCCATAGTATCTGTTTGGTGAGGGTTTCTCACTCAATGTTTGGTCTAGTTATAAGGGTTCGCAACTGCATGTCTCTTATGACATACTCTATTTTTTCAGTCATTGCCTCTCTCTTTTTGCGGCCCTTCGTTCCTCCTTCCTTTGAATCCGATCCATGTATTCCGCACAAAAACTCAAGTTCGATATGGCCCTAGATCGTAGTCTGAGATTGAGGAAGCCATCATCTACACCTTCAACCCGTACAAGAGCCACCTTGTACCGAGGTCTTCCACTGACCGGTCACCAGCTGATAGGTTGATCGATAAACAGTTTGACCAGTCAACGATCGACTGGTTTGCCCGGTAACTAGTTGATCGGTTAATCGGTTTGACCGATCACCGGTTGACCGATTACCGGTTGACCGATTACGAGTTGACCGATTGACCGATCGAGGGTTACCGGTTGATCGCTCACCAATTGACTTATTGACTGGTAGACCGGATGATCGCTCACCGGTTGGCTAGTTTGACCAGTTGCCTGGTCGATTGGGTACACACATACAAAACAACACATACTATACACACAACACACATAACAAACAAATAACATATAAACACAACTTAACACTACACACACTATACTACACACAATACACAAATAACACAAACAATATATACACACAACTTAACACTGCACACATTACACACAATACACATATATTACACTACACACACACACACATACACACACACACACACACTACACACACAACACATACATAAAACTACACACACTACACACATACAAACACTACCTACTACACACTACACACACACACACATACACACACATAACTCATAACAACAATACACACTACACACATAACAAACACACACAACAAATACACACACACAACATAACACTACACACTACACACAACACACACATATTACATAATACACACTACACACAACACACACACACTGCACACCACACACTACACACAAAACATACATTATACACTTAACACTACACACACATAACACATAACACACACAAAACACACAACTCATAACACATAACACACACATACACACTACACACACACACAAATAATACACATATAACATACTATATATACACACACATAACATATTGAACACTACACACAACACACATATTACACTACACACAACACACATATTACACTACATACTACACACACTACACAATACACACAACACATACGCTACACACACTACACACACACACTACAAACACAACACACACACACACACACACACACACACACACACACACATACACACTACACACTACACACTAAACACAACAACACAAACACACACACACATACACACACACATACACACACACACACACTACACAACACATAACTCATATCACACAACACACACAACACAACACACACACACACACACACACACACATAACATACACAACATATACACACACACAACATAACACTACAAACTACACACACACACACACACACACACACACATACACACACACACACACACACACACACACTACACACACATACTACATATTACACACACAAACACTACCCACACACACACACACACATAACTCATACACATACACACACACACACACACTCATAACACACACATACACACTACACATATAACACACACATAACGTACACACAACATATACACACACACACATAACACTACACACACACACACACATACACACACACACTACACACACACACACACTATAACACACAACACTCATAACAACAATACACACTACATACATAACACACACATAACATACACACTACACACACACACACACTACACACTACACACACACACACACACACACACACACACACACACATACACACACACACACACACACACATAACTCATAACACATACACACATACACACAACACACACACACACAAACACACACACACACACACACACATAAACACACACACAATATAACACTAAACACAACATATACACACACATACAAAAACAACACATACTATACACACACAGGATACACAATACACACTACACACACAACAAACACATAACATACACAACATATACACACACAACATAACACTACACACACACACACACACACACACACACACACACACACACACACACACTAACACACACACACACACACACACACACACACACACACACACACACACACACACACACACACACACACACACACACACACACACACACACACACACACACACTACACACGACACACACTACACACTACACAACACTACCCACTACACTACACTACACACACACACACATAACTCATAACACATACAACATACACACACATAACTCATAACACATACAACACACACAACTCATAACAACAATACACACTGCACACATAACAAAGATATAACATACACAACATATACACACACACAAACATACACACACACACACACACACACATACATACACACACTACACACTACACACACAAACACACACACGCACACTACACACACACACACACACACATACACTATATACTACACACTAAACACACACATAACTCATAACACAAACAACACATACAACTCATAACAACAATACACACTACACACATAACACACCCATAACATACACAACATATAAACACACAAAATATTAAACACTACACACTGCACACTATACACAACACACACATATTACATTACTCAATACATACACTACGCAATACACACACACACACACACACACGACTCATAACACACACAACACACATGACTCATAACAACAATACACACTACACACATAACACACATAACATACACAACATATACACACACACGATAACACTACACACTACACACAACACACATATTACACACTACACACTACACACAACACACACTACACACGACACACGACACACTACACACTACACACAACACATACACTATACACTACACACATAACATAATGATAAAACACACAACACACAACTCATAACAACAATACACACTACTCACTGCACACCTAACACACACATAACATACACAACATATACGCACACACACATATTAAACACTACACACACACACACACACACATATTACACTACACACACACACTACACACACACACACACACACACACACACACACACACACACACACACACACACACACACACACACACTACACACACACACATACACATACACACTACACACTAAACACACACACACACACACACACACCACACACTACACACTACACACACACACACACACACACACATAATACACACTAATACATACTACATACTACACACTATACACACATAACTCATAACAACAATACAAACTACACACACAACATACACACAAATCATAACACTACACACTACACACACACACACACACACACACACACACACACACTACACACACACACACACACACACACACACACAACACACACTACACACTACACACTACCCACTACACACTACACACACATAACACATACACATACAACATACAAACACAACTCATAACACACACAACTCATAACAACAATCAATACACACTACACACATAACACACACATAACATACACAACAAATACACACACAACATAACATTACAAACTACACACAACACACACAAAACATAACACTACACACTACACACTACACACACGTAACTCATAACACACACAACACACACATATTACACACTACACACTACACACATATAACTCATAATACGTACAACTCATAACAACAATACACACTACATACATAACACACATAACATACACACTACACAATACACACAACACATACGCTGCACACAACACACTACACACTACACACTACACTACTACTACCCACTAAACACTACACATAAAACATAACACATACAACATACACACATAACTCATAACACACACAACTCATAACAATAATACACACTACACACATAACGTAAACAACATACACACACACACAATATAACACTACACACTACACAAAACACACAACACACACATATTACACACTACACACTACACACTACACATACAACTCATAACACACACAACTCATAACAACAATACACACTGCACACATAACACACACACAACATACACAACATAACACTACACACTACACCCAACACATATTACACACACACTACTGACACACACAACACACACACACTACACACACACACACACACACACACATACACTATACACTACACACACATAACTCATAACACACACAACGCATAACAAAATCTGCAACATCAAACCAAAGACACACAAACACTCCTGCAATTATTATATATAAGAAAAGGAATAAGCAATAAAATTCAACCCAAACTACCATGTCAAAAGGAGACAAACCTACATACTATTATTATTCCAATGCTCCTATCAATTAAACTATCACTTAAATAAAATTATTATTAGTGTACCTTTACGTTGTGGTCGTTGAGTCAACACTGACTAGGTCCGGTCCGATGCGCTTAGGGCGCCTCGGTTGGTGTTCGGATAAGAAGTCGATCGGGTTGGGAGAAGCGACTCATCTCGCCTGCTTGGGGATGACACCTCTTCTTGATCGGCTCGTTGCGGGCCCTTCGATTCTCGCACACACCTGGTCGGTCGGGATTTTTCGAACCGACCCTCCGCTTTAAGTTAGCTTTTGTGAGAGAGAGAGAGTTGAGTGTTCTTAAAAAGGAATAAGCAATAAAATTCAACCCAAACTACCATATCAAAAGGAGACAAACCTACATATACACAATATTCCAATGCTACTATCAATTAAACTATTACTTAAATAAAATTATTGTTAGTGTACCTTTACGCCGTGGTCGCTGAGTCAGCACGACAAAGTCAGAGTCTCGATGCGCTTGGGCCGCCTCGGTTGGTGTTCGGTTAAGAAGTCGGCGTCGGGTTGGGTGAAACAAGTCATCTACCTGCAAGGGGATGACACTTCTTCTGATCGGATCGTTGCATGGCCCTTCGATTCTCAAGACACCGGTCGGTCGGGATTTTCCGAACCGACCCCTCCGAAGATTAAGTTAGCTTTTGTGAGAGAAAGAGTTAGTGTTCTTAAAAAGGAATAAGCAATAAAATTCAACCCAAACTACCGTGTCAAAAGGAGACAAACCTGCATATACTATAATTCCAATGCTACTATCAATTAAACTATTACTTAAATGAAATTATTCTTAGTGTACCTTTACGCCATCGTCGCTGAGTCAGCACGGCTAGGTCTGCGTCCGGATGCGCTTGGGCCGCGTCGGTTGGTGTTCGATTAAGAAGTCGGCGTCGGGTCGGGTGAAACGAGTCATCTACCTACTGGGGATGACACCTCTTCTTGATCGGCTAGTTGCGGCCCTTCGATTCCTCACACACCCGGTCGGTCGGGATTTTCCGAACCGACCCTCCGAAACTTAAGTTAGCTTTTGTGAGAGAGTTAAGTATTCTTAAAAATGAATAAGCAATAAAATTCAACCCAAACTACCATGTCAAAAGGAGCAAACCTGCATATACTATTATTTCCAATGCTACTCTCAATTAAACTATCACTTAAATGAAATTATTGTTAGTGTACCTTTACGCCATGGTCGCGAGTCAAGACGGCGCTAGGCTAGGTCCGGTCCGTATGCACTTGGGTCACCTTGGTTAGTGTTCGGATAAGAAGTCGACATCGGGTCGGGTGAAGCGGTCGTCGTCTCGCTCGCTCGTGGATGACACCTCTTCTTTGATCGACGCTCCATGCGGGCCCGCTTCGATTCTGCACATAGATCGAGTCGGGATTTTCCGACCCGACCCTCCGAAGCATAAGTTAGCTTTTGTGTGAGAGAGAGTTGATTGTTCTTGAAAAGGAAGTCCCCACTGAGCAGTGTCGGTGTGGGGATCTTATAGCGAAGGGGTGCAAACCACCGATGTGTTGTGTACCGCCCAAGTGTCCTGGACGGGCCAGTTGCTCGAGACAACGCCAGATACTCAGATGGGGCGTGCTCGATAGAGCGCCAAGGCATCGCCTCGAATTTTTTAAGCTATTGATGATCCGATTTCTACAACTCCATCACAAGTCAGACTATAAAGCAATGGTTCTAATTCACGTGTCTTAAATGTATTTCAAAAAATCGTTTGACAACTATAACAATGTCGATAATGATGTAAGACGGTCCTTACTTTTAGTTGATGCTCTTCTCATTCATAACAGTCACTCGTGGTTTTTAATGCTATCCTCTATCACCATTGACATCATCCATCACCACTAATGTTGTTTGTCATCATCAATTTAAATATTAAAAATATTTTTTAGTTTATTATTTTTATTCTTTTGTCAATAAATTAATAATATTATAATAAATAAAATTAGATATTTTATTTTTACAATAATATATTTTTTAAGCTAAAAAATTAAAATGCTAATATATAATTAGCCCATAGTATCTGTTTGGTGAGGGTTTCTCACTCAATGTTTGGTCTAGTTATAAGGGTTCGCAACTGCATGTCTCTTCTGACATACTCTATTTTTTCAGTCATTGCCTCTCTCTTTTTGCGGCCCTTCGTTCCTCCTTCCTTTGAATCCGATCCATGTATTCCGCACAATAACTCAAGTTCGATATGGCCCTCGATCGTAGTCTGAGGTGGAGGAGGCCATCATCTACACCTTCAACCCGTACAAGAGCCACCTCGTACCGAGGTCTTCCACTCCACCTTGCACTCTTATACTATGGTCAACGATTGACCGATCACCAGCTAATAGGTTGATCGATAAACAGTTTGACCAGTCAACGATCGACTGGTTTGCCTGGTAACTAGTTGATCGGTTAATCGGTTTGACCGATCACCGGTTGACCGATTACCGGTTGACCGATTACGAGTTGACCGATTGACCGATCGAGGGTTACCGATTGATCGCTCACCAATTGACTTATTGACTGGTAGACCGGATGACCGCTCACCGGTTGGCTGGTTTGACCAGTTGCCTTGTCGATTGGGTACGCACATACAAAAACAACACATACTATACACACAACACACATAACAAACACAACATATAAACACACAACTTAACACTACACACACTACTACACACAATACACAAATAACACAAACAATATATACACACAAAACACACACACAACACACATATACACACACACTACACACACACACACACACACACACACACACTACACACACACACACACACACACACACACACACACTACACACACACACACACACACTACACACACACACACACACACTACACACTACTCATAAACACTACACACTACACACACACATACACACACACACACATACACTACACACACACACACACACTACACACACACACACACACACACACACATACACACACACACACACACACACACACACACACACACACACACACACACACACACACACACACACACACACACACATACACACACACATACACACACACACACACACACACACACACACACACACACACACACACACACACACACACACACACACACACACACACACACACACACACACACACACACACACACACACACACACACACATACACACACACACACACACACACACACTACACACACACACACACACACACACACACACATACACACACACACACATACACACACACACACATACACACACACACACACACACACACACACACACACACACACACACACACACACACACACACACACACACACACACACACACACACACACACACACACACAACACACACACACACACACACACACACACACACACACACACACACACACACACACACACACACACACACACACACACACACACACACACACACACACACACACACACACACACACACACACACACACACACACACACACACACACACACACAACACACACACACACACACACACACACACACACACACACACACACACACACACACACACACACACACACACACACACACACACACACACACATACACACACACACACACACACACACACACACATAACTAACACACACACACACACAACTACACACACACACACACACACACACACACACACACATACACACACACACACACACACACACACACACACACACACACACACACACACACACACACACACATACACACACACACATACACACTACACACACACACACACACATACACACACACATACACACACACACACACTACACACACTACACACAACACACACACATACACACATACACATACACACACACACATACACAACACACACACATACACACACACACACACACACACACACACACACACACACACACACACACACACACACACACACACACACACACACTACACACACACACACACACACACACACACACACACTACACACACACACACACACACACACACACACACACACACACACACACACACACACACACACACACACACACACACACACACACACACACATACACACACACACACACACACTACACACACACACACACACACACATACACACACACACACACACACACACACACACACACACACACACAACACACACACACACACACACATATACACACATACACACATAAAAATAAAACACTCACAAACACATATACACACACACAACACACACATCAATTAAACACATATCAAAATTATATTACACACACACACACACACACACACTACACACACACACACACACACACACACAAAAACACACACACACACACATATTGCACACACACACACACGGCTACACACATAAACACACACACACACACATTTTCACCAACCCCTCCGACACACAAGTTCGCACACAACCCAAACTACACATCAAAATAGACAAACACATACACACAATACATCAAATCACACAAATGAAATTATTGTACACCTTTACACACACACAACACGGCTAACTCACACACAACATCTGGTTGCTTTCGGGGATGACACACACACACACACTACACACACACACACAACACACACACAACACATAACTTAAAAAACAATACACACACAAAATAACACACACTACACACAAAACATAACACTCACATACACATTCACACACACAACTACACTATCATAACTCATAACACACACAACACACACTTGCAATTATTATATACAAGAAAAGGAATAAGAAATAAAATTCAACCCAAACTACCATTTCAAAAAGAGACAAACCTGCACATACTATTATTTCAATGCTCATATCAATTAAACTATCACTTAAATAAAATTATTATTATTGTACCTTTACGCCGTGGTAGCTGAGTAATCACGGCTAGGTCTGGGTCCGGATGCGCTTTGGTCGCCTCGGTTGGTGTTCGGATAAGAAGTCGACGTCGGATCGGGAGAAGCGGGTAATCTGCCTGCTCGGGGATGACACCTCTTGCTGATCGGCTCGTTGCGAGCCCTTCGATTCCTGCACATCGGTAGGGTCGGGATTTTCCGAACCGACCCCACTCCGGCTTAAGTTAGCTTTGTGAGAGAGAGAGAGAGAGTTGAGTGTTATTAAAAAGGAATAAGCAATAAAATTCAACCCAAACTACCATGTCAAAAGGAGACAAACCTGTACATACTATTATTCCAATGCTACTATCAATTAAACTATCACTTAAATGAAATTATTGTTAGTGTACCTTTACGCCGTGGTCGCTGAGTCAGCACGGCTAGGTCCGGGTCGGATGCACTTGGGTCGCCTCGGTTGGTGTTCGATAAGAAGTCGACATCGGTCGGATGAAGCGGTCATCATCGCACTCGCTTCGGCGGCGATGACACCTCTTCTTGACACTCGCTTCGCGGGCCCTTCGATTCTCGTGACACCGATCGGGTCGGGATTTTCCGAATCCGACCCCTCCGAAGCTTAAGTTAGCTTTGAGAGAGAGTTGATCGTTCTTAAAGGAATAAGCAAGAAAATTCAACCCAAACTACCATTTCAAAAGGAGACAAACCAAAGACATACTATTATTCCAATGCTACTATCAATTAAACTATCACTTAAATGAAATTATTGTTGTATACCAGACGCGTGGTCGTCCGAGTCACAGGCTAGATCCGGTCCGAATGCACTTGGGTCACCTCGGTTGGTGTTCGGATAAAAGTCGATGTCGGGTCGGTACCAAGCGGCGGGTCGCTGGTCGCTCGTGGATGACACCTCTTCTTTGATCGGCTCATTTGCGGACACACGCCGATTCTCACACACACGATCGAGTCGGGATTTTCCGACCCGACCCCTCCGAAGCATAAGTTAGCTTTTGTGAGAGAGAGTGTTGAGTGTACTTGAAATGGAAAGTCCCCACTGAGCAGTGCCGGTGTTGGACTCTTATGGCGAAGGGGGTGCCAACCCCAGATGTATTGTGTACCATCCCAAGTGTCCGAACGGCAGTGCCTCTCTGACAAATACGCATTAGTACTATCGAGCGTGCTCGATAGAGCTGCCAAGGCACCATCTCGAGTTTTTTAAGCTATTGATGATCTGATTTCTACATCTCCCATCAAGTGTCAGACTATAAAGCAATGGTTTTAATTCAAGTGTCTTAAATGTATTTCAAAAAATCGTTTGGCAACTATAACAATGTCGATACTTATGTAAGACAGTCCTTACTTTTAGTTGATGCTCTTCTCATTAATAACAGTCACTCGTGCTTTTAATGCTATCCTCCATCACCACTAATGTTGTTTGTCATTATCAATTTAAATATTAAAAATATTTTTTAGTTTATTATTTTTATTCTTTCATCAATAAATTTATAATATTATAATAAATAAAATTAAATATTTTATTTTTATAATAATATATTTTTTAAGCTAAAAAATTGAAATGCTAATATATAATTAGCACATAGTATCTGTCGATTACCGGTTGACCGATTACGGGTTGACCGATTGACCGATCAAGGGTTAACGGTCGATCGCTCACCAGTTGACTTATTGACTGGTTGACCGGATGATCGCTCACCGGTTGGCAGGTTTGACCAGTTGCCTAGTCGATTAGGTACACACATACAAAAACAACACATACTATACACACAAGATACACAATACACATTATACACACAGCACACACATAACATATACAATATATACATACAACTTAACACATAACTACACAACATATACGCACACACTACTACACACAACAAACACATAATACACACAATATATACACACAACTTAACACTGCACACACTACACACAATACACACATATTACACTACACACACTACACACGCACACACAACACCTACACACACACACTACACACTACAAACACTATCCACTACAAAATACACACACATAGCTTATAACACATACTACATACATACACATAACTCATAACACACAAAACACACACAGCTCATAACAATACACACTACACACATAACATACACAACATATACACACACACAACATAACACTACACACAACACACAACACACATATTACACACACACACACACACACACACACACACACACACACACACACACACACACACACACACACATACACTACACACTACACACTACACACACACACATACACACACACACACACACACATACACAACACACACACACACACAACACACACACACACACATACACATATACACACACACACACATATAAACACTACACACTACACACACACACACACACATATACTACACACACACACACATACACACACTACACACACACACACTACACACACACACACACACACACACACACTACACACACACACACACACACACACACACACACACACACACACACACACACACACACACACACACACACACACACACACACACACACACACACACACACACACACACACACACACACACACACACACACACACACACACACACACACACACAACTACACACACACACATACTACACACACACACACATATACACACATAACACACACAACAATACAAACTACACACAAACACACACACACACATACACACAACAAACACACACACACACACACACACACACACACACACACACACACACTACACACACACACTACACTACACACTACACACTACACACACATACACTCATAACACACATACACATACAAACACACACTCATAACACACACACACATACATAACACACAATACACACACACACATAACACACATAACACATACATACACACACACACACACATATACACACACACACACACACAAACACACTACACACTACACACTACACACACACACACACTCATAACACACACAACACACACATACACACACACACACACACATACACTACACACTACACACATAACACAACACATACACACACAACACACAACACACACTACATACATACACACACATACACACACATACACAACACACACACACACACACACACACATACACACACACACACACACACACACACTACACACTACACACACACTACACTAAACACTACACATAAAACATAACACATACACACACACACATAACTCATAACACACAACACACACTCATAATACACACACACACATAACATAACAAACAACATACACACACACACACATATAACACTACACACTACACAAAACACACACACACACACACACACACACTACACACACACACACACACACAACACATACAACTCATAACAACAATACACACTACAAACATAATACACACACAACATACACAACATAACACTACACACTACACACACACACACACACACACACACACACACACACACACACACACACACACACACTACACACTACACACAACTCATAACACACACACGCATAACAAAATCTGCAACATCACAAACCAGCACACACAAACACTCCTGCAATTATTATATACAAGAAAAGGAATAAGCAATAAAATTCAACCCAAACTAGCATATCAAAAGGAGACAAACCTGCACATACTATTATTCCAATGCTACTATCAATTAAACTATCACTTAAATGAAATTATTGTTAGTGTACCTGTACGCCGTGGTCGCTGAGTCAGCACGGCTAAGTCCGGGTCCGGATGCACTTGGGTCACCTCGGTTGGTGTTCAGATAAGAAGTCGACGTCTTGCTCGGGTGAAGCGGTCGTTTGCTTCGCTTTCGGGGATGACACCTCTTGCTAATCGGCTCACTGCATGGCCCTTCGATTCTCGCACACGATCGAGTCGATTTTCGACCGACCCCCTCCGGCATAAGTTAGCTTTTGAGAGAGAGAGAGAGTTGAGTGTTCTTAAAAGGAATAAGTAATAAAATTTAACCCAAACTACCATGTCAAAATGAGACAAACCTGCACATACTATTATTCCAATGCTACTATCAATTAAACTATCACTTAAATGAAATTATTGTTAGTGTACCTGTACGCCGTGGTCGCTGAGTCAGCACGGCTAGGTCCGGGTCCGGATGAGCTTGGGTCACATCGGTTGGTGTTCGGATAAGAAATCGACATCGGGTCGGGTGAAGTGAGTCGCCTCGCCGCTTCGGGATGACACCTCTTGCTGATTGGCTCGCTGCGGGCCCTTCGATTCCGCACACAGATCGAGTCGGGATTTTCCGACCACACCCCTCCGAAGCATAAGTTAGCTTTTGTGAGAGAGCGAGAGTTAAGTGTTCTTGAAATGGAAGTCCCCATCGAAGCAAAGCTAAAGTGCTAGTGGGGGCTTATAGCGAAAGGGTAACCCCCCGATGTGTGTCAGGTACCGCCCCAGTAGTGTTGACGGCGCAGGCTATTCGATAAATCAGCCAGACG
>CM044399.1:34817500-34842500 GCA_024322285.1 Musa beccarii | reverse complement strand
AAGTTAGCTTTTGTGTGAGAGAGAGAGTTAAGTGTTCTTGAAAAGGAAGTCCCCACTGAGTAGTGCCAGTGTGGGGCTCTTATAGCGAAGGGGGTGCTAACCCCCGATGTGTTGTGTACCGTCCCAAGTGTCTGGACGACGCTGTGCCTCAGACAGCGCCCGTACTCGTACGGGAGGGTGCTCGATAGAGCTACCAAGGCGCCATCTCTAGTTTTTTAAGCTATTGATGATCTGATTTCTACATCTCCCATCAAGTGTCAGACTATAAATCAATGGTTCTAATTCACGTGTCTTAGATGTATTTCAAAAAATCGTTTGGCAACTATAACAATGTCGATACTACTGTAAGACGGTCCTCACTTTTAGTTGATGCTTTTCTCATTCATAACAGTCACTCGTGGTTTTTAATGCTATCCTCCATCACCATTGACATCATCCATCACCACTAATGTTGTTTGTAATCATCAATTTAAATATTAAAAATATTTTTTAGTTTATTATTTTTATTCTTTCGTTAATAAATTAATAATATTATAATAAATAAAATTAGATATTTTAGTTTTACAATAATATATTTTTAAGCTAAAAAATTGAAATGCTAATATATAATTAGCCCATAGTATATGTTTGGTGAGAATTTCTCACTCGATGTTTGGTCTAGTTATATGGGTTCGCAACTGTATGTCTCTTCTGACATACTCTATTTTTCAATCGTTGCCTCCCTCTTTTTGTGCGCCTTCGCTCCTCCTCCTCCCTCCTCCGATCCATCTTTTCCGCGCAATAACTCAGGTTCGATATGACCCTCGATCGTAGTCTAAGATGGAGGAGGCCATCATCTATACCTTCAGCCCGTACAAGAGCCACCTTGTACCGAGGTCTTCCACTCCACCTTGCCCTCTTATGCCATGGTCACCGATTGACCGGTCACCGGCTAATAGATTGACCGATAACCAGTTTGATCGATCAACGGTTGACTGGATTGCCCGATAACTAGTTGATCGGTTGATTAGTTTGACCGACCACCGATTGATCGATTACCGATTGACCGATTACGGGTTGACCGATTGACCGATCAAGGGTTACCGGTTGATCGCTCACCAGTTGACTTATTGACTGGTTGACCGGATGACCGCTCACCGGTTGGCAGGTTTGACCAGTTGCCTGGTCAATTGGGTACACACATACAAAAACAACACATACTATACACACACAAAATACACAATACACACACACACACACACACACATAACACACACACACACATACACACACAAACACACACAACACACACACACACACACACACACACACACACACACACACACACACACACACACACACACACACACAACACACACACACACACACACACACACACACACACACACACACACACACACACACACACACACACACACACACACACACACACACACACACACACTACACACACACACACACACACTACACACTACACACTACACACACACACACACACACACACACACATAACATACATACACAACACATACACATAACACACACAACTCATACAACACACACACACACACACATACACACACACACACATACACACATATACACACACACACACACACACACACACACACACACTACACACACACACACACACACACACTACACACACACACACACACACACACACACACACACACACACACACACTACACACACACACACAACACACACACTATACACTACACACACTACACACACACTACACACACACACAACACACACACACATAACAACAATACACACTACACACACACACACATAACATACACACACATACACACACAACATATTAAACACTACACACTACACACAACACACACATATTAGGACCAACAACTCAAATGTGCCAGCCAATAGGAGTGTCAATAGGAGTGTCAGATGAACTGATGAAACTGAACTGAACCAAGACATTTAGAAGGTCCCTCGACACCCAAATTATGGCAAATTTTAGAGCACTATGGACTCAAAAATGCAATTGATATAAAGTCAAAGGCATTACACATGTGTAGATTCCATATTGAAGAATTTACAAATATAGAAGTAAAAATACAAGTAGCATGTTAAACAAGAGAATATGTGATAATAATCATCAGAGCCACTTAATGAAATGCAAATACGTGGATGATATTGCATTGTAACAAGCGAAAGAAATCTCAAGGGGATCATTCATCAAGAAGTACCAGTATGACAAAAATATAAGCAGCAAAAAAATAACAAAATCAAAAAAATGAGAAATTTTCATTCCAAATTATGATTTTCTTTGAGAGAAACCGTGAAGTATGAATCAATCAGTGAATACGCGTCTTGGTAAATTATACTCCCATTCATATATAATACTAGATCTTATGAGATTTCAGTTGGTAGTTTGTGCATGCATCTCCCGATTCCCATAAATTGGTTTCCTTTAGGCTACTATTTGATCATGAGAATTGAATATCCAGAAAGACCCATGTCAAAGATTTGCTATTCTTAGGTAGGACGGCGGTCAACTACTTAACAAGGATCCAAATGTAACTATAACACTGATAAAGTATTCTTCCAAGAAAATGTGGAAGAATACTTTCTTTTTGGAGATTGAATTTTCATAAAATTTCTGTAGAGAAGAAAGTGAGTGATAGGTCTAACTAAATTATAGTTGATCTATGAATCCAAGATATAGTAAAAACTGTTGATCACTCAATATCTCTCATGATAAGACAATGTGGGACCTGAACTGAGGTTTTTGCATCAATTTCTCTTTCATATTCAATTGGAACTTAAATATTCACAACGTATCACGATCCTAGTAAAAGTCTATAACCTTTATTTTACTTCCATTGTGTAATAAAATATTCAAATAATTCTCTGGTATTAAGGTGAATGTAATTTTATTTTATTAGTTATAGAAAAGGGGAAAGAACTTGATTGTTGTCTCATAAGCTGTTCCACAAGGATTATTGCACTTCATCGGCTGTACTCCTGAGAACTACACTATCATGTAGTTCTTCTATTTTATTTAACAGATGTTCCTCTCTTTTTCTAAATAATTGGTCATGAAATTATATATCTAGATGAAAAATATTTTATATCTCTAATGGACAGCCAGATGTTCCAATGCAAGCTGAGATATGACTTCTAAGCATAGAGCATTTATCACAACAATTTTCAAATGCAATTGAATCCTAGTTCTCAACATAGGAGGCACTTTTTAAAAAAGATGCTAAGTTCATAATTAAAATGTCAATGTCAATTCTTGAATGTGTTGATGTCATTGCCTCTATTTCAGTCATAGAATGCATTGATCTAAAGCAAGATTACCAAAAAATCTATGAGTTGTTAATAATGTAACAAAAAGTGTAAAAAAGATGTATATAGGGGTTATAGATAAGGCTGCCAAAAGGAGTATCATATCAAACCTAATGTGTTCTTTGTCCAATTCTAACTAGTAAATCTGGTCCAACAATTCTCAGTAAAGGAATGAAAATAATATCTAAGCAACAAAGTGCACCTTTGCTTTCTTGGTGAATTCTTGAACGTTTCCTTCTTTCAAGAGGTTTCTTGGTGAGTTTTCCTTTCTGCAGAAGTTCCACCTGACTGTTCGCTGGATGTTAAATGTTTTCCTGATGACTTCTTGAGCGTTTGGCTCTTACTGGGAGTGAGTTTGATCTGATCAGCAATAGATCATCGAGAGAAGGTTATGTGGAGAAAAAAGAAACAGAGCATCGCACCTTGAGGAGGAGAATGTGTGTGCTTCGCTTTAGGAAAAGAAACTTGGATCCGTCGCTGCGATGCCGATCGGATATGGGATGGACTTCCAACAATGAGCCTGCATTCAATGGGCCAAACGAGTGAATGAATTGGAGTTCCTGGGCATGTTTAATCGAATATATATTGAGCGATAAGGGAGTTCCAACAAGGAAGGAGGCATCCTTCTTAGGGTTGCGAAGGAGGTCGAGGCAATAGGGTTTAAGGCGAAAGAAAAAAGTTCTTCTAGGCACACTTCTGCGACGGTCAACGAGGGAGGGGGAGGGAGGAGGGATCGGGGCAAGGGGGCCGCCTCTATAAAGGAGGAAGAGGAGGAGAAGGAGAACGATACTGGGGGCGGAGACACCCGCCGATGGACAAGAAGTAGCTGCTTCGCCGATGGAGGAAGACAGCGCTCGTCGAGGAAATGCCGCAGAAGAACACTAGGCTTTCCTCGGATTGGGTTTCTTCGTCCCGCTCACGGGGGTTTTTAAGGATCCGCTCAAGATAATTCAAATTAAAGAGCGGTTTCCGGTTCCGGTAGCCGTTTCCGATTTCCGGTTCCGATAGCTAGTTTCCAGTTTTCGGTCGGATCGGTTCGGACCAGTTCGAACCGGACCCAACCGAACCGATTCAGATCGGCTCGGACCGGACCGAACGAACCGACCGACCGGGCCCCGGACCGGACCGACCGATGATCCCCCCAGTGGATCGGATCCCCCCAGAGTGGATCGGGCCCTTGACCGGACCGACCCGATTCGATCGGGCGATTCCGACCGCCGACCGGCCGATTCCGATCGACGAAACCCTCCTTATAAGCGGACCTGCGGTCTGCTTCATTCTTGTGCTTCTAACCGGTTTGCCTCCTCGATCTTCATCGTCTTCGTCCTCCCTGTTTGTCATCTTCCTCGGGCCTCTTCCTCAGTCGTTTCCTTTCCTTCCCTCAGGTCTGTCGGGATGACCTCTTCCTTATCCTCGTCTTCATCCACGCCCTCCTCTAGCTAGCGTCGAGGGTAGCCCACCGCCTTCGGGCTGACTCCCCTGTCACCGAGAAGACGGCACGAGCCCTTGAGGCCTTGAAGTCGTGGCACGACCTCAACTCCATGGTTACCGAGGAGCCGCTTTCGCCGTGTCCGGAGCGTTATAGTATCCCTGGTGAGGCCACGAGCTCCAAAGAATGCATGAGCCCAAAGAATGCATATAATTTGTTTATCTGCTTATGTCTCAAATCTTAAAAACACTATGGTTTGCATAAAATCCATGTATGTTCAGTATTAGTTTGTGCAAAGGCATATAAATTGCATAAATTTAGTCACAAGCAAGCATAAAACATATTAAACTTTTCAAACTGCTATACAAAACTGGTTTTGAGCAAAAATCAAGCCAATAAATCTCTCAATAAAAATTAAAGCCTGTTAAAATGTCTTCCAAAAGCAAGACATAACTATTGCTTGGTACATGAAATAGGAGAGTTGAAGTTAGAGATAAAATGAAGCTAGATGTAATAAGTGGAAACAACTCATTGTAAAATTATTCACTAGATTTTCAAGGTTATACAAAATGAAAATAAAACAAACTTTCGAAGGCTCACTGCCATCAAAATAATGACTGAAGTCTCAACCAGGGAACATTTAAGACAAACATAAAAAAGTAATAACTTAAAATGAATTGCTCTAAGTTGTACCTAAATAATGTAGACTAACTTATAATTAACACATAACAAATAACAACATTCATTTCATAGCATGTCATGTCCATATAATGTTGGCAACAAATTTAGAGTAGGGTGCAACTCAATTGATAATGTCAAAGGGCCCTAGAAATTCAAAATTGTTTGCTTCAAAATTGGTTATAACCGCGGGAATATAATGCTTCACTCAAGTTTTAAATCTTGGTCAAACATCAATTTCAATGACCATCATACAAGTACGGAATTAATATGTTGGATCAACGTTCACCATATCATGACGTATTGCTCGGGTAATATATACCGCTTTGTTGGTACACCCCACCATATTATGTATCGGTACATCATCGTAACATATCGTACCATTGGTCAATCAAGAACCGGTATGAACCGATAAGACAAACCATGTAATCTTGGATGATGATTGACCTATAGTGCAAGGTAATATCAGCTAAATTAAAAATTAAAATGAACTGTAATATATTAGTACGAAACCAAACACTTCAATGTCGATTGGTTAGACAGATAGATATCTTGATCGACACGTATTAGTCCAATTGATAATAAAACCATGATGTCAATTGGCATCCCATAATATTATCTTCATTATGAGTCACCTAGCCACTCAACTATACACAACCATTCAGCTAAAGAATTTCAACTGATCCCACTAAACAAGTACACCTATGACCTATCCTAACTGATTAATAGTTAAAGAAATAAGTTCAATCAGTCTTCCAAAAATAATATCACAAACTGAAAAACTACAGAAGGCAAATATGTCAAACTCTTATAGGACATTAGGAAAAGAGAATTTTTAAAATTTCTTTAATAATCTTCACAGTGTATTGACAAGTTTGAATTGAAGAACAAATAAATACCTGCTTGTTTTATATTGAGAAAGTTCCAATCTAAAAGCTTCAAGCTCCAGGGGGTCACAAATGCTATCACTATGTAATGTCCATATTCTCACAGTTCCATCAGAACATGCTGTGACAATATCTCCATTTTTCAAGAATTTGACATCCCAAACACATCCTGAGTGTTCAATGCTTTGTATACACGTCCCATCTGCTTAGCATAAGAATTTCCCATCAATATAATTCTAAATCACATCAAGAAAATTTGATGAAATATGATTAATTATGATTAGAAAGATAGAAACAAGTGGGCGAGCTCATCTCAAGTGGGCCCTTCAGTCTACACACCACAGATACGAATTATCAAAAAACAAAAAATTAACAAAATTTTAGAGTATAACCACAAGAACAAGAATATACAACTATATAGTCAGATCCTGAGTGAACACAGATTTTGTTTCTATTGTTTACCAACAATGTGTTGAATAGAAACCACAATAATAAAAGCCTCAATTAACACTTTGAGAATGAAAATATATATATTTCACGGACCTTATAATAAACAATAAGGAAACAGAGCAAAAGAGTAATAGCGATAATAGTGTTTTTCTGACACATGCACTAAAGAAACATCATCCTTAAAAAGTACAAATGAACTATGACAACCTTCAACTAGAGCTGAACATAGTGCTTATGCATAATAGACTACAACCACTGCTTTTGTGGCTTTCGTGGATGAGACCCAATATTAATGGTTGACAATGTGGTTGGACTGGGACAAGACAGTACATGAACTAGAAATATAATTGAAAGGCAAAATGGATTTGGAGAAGATTACTCATGATCACATAGTTTCACTGCCATGGCTCGTTTTTACACCTATTCAAATTTCAATCTCTTAGACTCAATACTAGGTATGTGCAAACAAAAAGTTAGAAGTAAACATGATCATGGCACAAAAAGACAAGGTTTTCATCAAGACAATATGCCATAGATTTGCATAATTCATATTCTAGATATCTTGAAAGATATATATCTCCCAATATAGGGCCACCAAAACAAAATAGCTTCTTAATTATGTCAAAATGTATGCACAAATCCAAGAGGAAACCACCTCTCCATATCTTGAGGAAACAGTCTTCACTTCCACTAGCAACAATTCCACATAAAATGGCATCAACAGAATATACCAGAGAAGTATGACCGATCATCTCCATCAAAATTTGACCAGTCAAAGCCCATAACTTGATGGTGCTGCCACTCCATTGAAAAAATTAAATTGAGCAACAAGAGAAGTTTAGGAATTAAAAATTAATTACCAAAGAAATGCATTGTCTGATTGGAAGCAAACATTAAGGGAAGATTAAAAAGAATAAATTCAAAGCATAAATCATAAACAGTCACTATCCATCATAATAGAAACACATCAAAGAACTTGAACAATCTAATGTGAACAAGAAATTAATTAATTTCAATAATAGTATACGACTTATAATTATGATTAGCTGGTGATTAATCGGGACCTAGCCACATAATGGCAATAACCTAGAAGATGGTACTAGATGGTCAAGTCATCATCATCATCTATTTACTTCAACCATCCTCAAGCCCCTACAAGCTTATGGGCCCAGTTTTGGCACTCCACCATTGCCTCCATATTGTTATGAAGAGTAAATCCAATTCAAATTAAAACTCATGTTCGAAGTTTATGCATTGACCAACTTTCTAGATCAGCATTGTAGTTCACAACCCTCAATTGTCAAGAAAGCAATGCACATAGCATAGGAAACTCACCCTACCTTCAAAAAAGAGATCAAGCATGCAATAAGTAGTATTTGATTGCATAGTCGCTGCTTCCTATATGCTGCCACAAATGGTCCATTAGTAATACACTTGCAAAAGCCGACGTAAATGTCTACTTAAGGTCATATAGTGGTCATACACTTGCAAGAATGCACGTTGTGCATGCATTCAAGAAATTATATTCGCTGATCAACACAGATCAAAAACAGAGAACTATTTCATTTCATAATTACTAAATGTACAAATTTCTTATTCTAAAATTTAGAAAAAAATAGATTTGATGTTAGTCCTAACAATGGTTGTGAGACCCACAATGGTAGTCGGTTGATATTGCACCTCTAAAAATGCAAGAGAAATATTATCATGCTCAGAAAATGTTTTAGAGACTTGACACTAACATGACAAAGCAAGTTTGTAAAGACTATCATAAATGAGACAAACAAAATAGCTAAAGAAGCTAAAGAGATGTCGCACCGAAGTGTGTAAAATACCCTGAGACCAAACGAAAAATCAAAACTCAATTTACTTCCCTGAAAGGTAACATGAAGCTATAAATTAAACAAAATTAAGTACATAAGTTGACCAGTCCATTTTATTAAGAGATTGACCATTTTAATGGTATCTGTACACCACATTCATGTTCAACATATATTTGCTTCAACAAGTTTATCTCCATTTCTCAATGGATTTTTAATACATTTGCTTAAACCTTGCTCGGTAGAGCATTTCAAATTCTCCAACAGACTCAATTGCAAATAAAAGCAGTTAAATCCAAATGTGAGAATCGCTCATGTAACCCATCTAGCGACTTGGGAGCATGTTTTTAAAAAGCAAACCTGACTAGACTATTTAATATTAATCATATGACCAACATGATCTAGCGAATGAAACATCCTCCTCAAAAAAAAAGTGGTTGAAGTTGGATGGATATCATTTAAGCTAGAAGATGAAATGACACCAAAGGATCACCGATATCACATCTTTCTTCACTATACCAACTCATGTGACTCTCTTGGTTCATTTATGTTGAAGCTGCAGATAGGAAGCAATATCACAGAAGAACACTATAAAACTTGACAAAGCAATATCAATATGATTGCTTGTATTAAGAAAATTAGACACTAAAGAAACTAATTACCTTTGGACCCGAGAAATACAATGTGAGAACAGAAAATCAGACCCCTTAAACAAAAGATTATTTACAAGTACTACATAAAAAATTGTTGTCATAATTAAAACACTCATTGATGCTTTCAAATTTTCAAATCAGCATTGGCATAATAAAAGTGTCATGAAGAAAATGACACAGAATAAGCATGAATAATAATTATAAGAATTATGCATGAAAAATAGAGGAAGATACCATAAAAAGCAATTTTAAACCCAAGTATTTATCACACTCGAAAACACCTCAAAGAACAACTGTGGGCATTTCATATGTTAGCTTACTCATAATAAAAAAATAATACTAAAACCAACCTGCATGACCCACAAAAGTATGCAAACAAGTCCGTCCTCTCCAAAGTTTAAGGGTTGAATCACTGGAACCTAGACAAACAATTAAATCTTTGTCAACATTTTTGTAGCAATAAAAGATTATGCACACTCACTTATGGGCTTATAACATTAGTATGACATTCATGTGATGTGAATGAGAGCACAACTTGAATCAATAATCAACCAAATGTTTGACCATTCATTTAGAAATCTAAATAGGTGGCGATGGCATGCCCAATCATAGTTTAAATTTCATTGTCCTTCCATTCCAATGGGATGCTTCTCTGTTCAATGAAGTTCCAATCAATCATTTGCTTTTCATGTTCTGGACTTGTAGGGAACTTTGACATCCTTCAATTTTAGTGCATTAATATATAAAGGGTGATTGAATAGAAAATAATCGAAATTCACAAATTATAAGGCCCAATAAATTTTTTGAAACATAAGCCTCAGTGTGACTACAGCTGAGATGCAGGCTTTCAATTAAAGGGCCCAAATGAACATAAGCAGGCTTTCACTTGTGATATGGTAATATAAATCTATTATGAATCAAATAAATTCTGCAAATCATGAATTTTATTTGGCATTGCATAAATTAAACATGACTAAATACCTGTTCTTTCATATCACAAAAAAAAGTCAAATTCACAATTACCAAATCTAACAACTCTAACCAACTCATAACATCATTGAAGGAGGTACCAGGAATCTAATACACCAAAGGAAAGCTTCAAAACTGCTTGAACAGCCACCTTGTGAGCTTCCCAAAACTCAACAAAGATGGCCTTTTCTCCACCTCCGTATCGCATCTTTGCAAAGACGAGCCAATTGGATAATGCAAACGCAACAAGAATTAGAATAAGCATCACCAAAATAAAGTGAAACAAAAATAGTCATATTTATTTAAAGAACATTCCGACAACTATCGATAAATAACCAATTACATTTTATAACATATATTTTGTACACATCACACGAGCAATACCTAATGCACAATAACATTTTAACTACTCATGAAGACAACACAGATATACAGGGTGTACTTAC
The DNA here is from genome assembly GCA_024322285.1 of Musa beccarii. Classification (NCBI taxonomy): domain Eukaryota; kingdom Viridiplantae; phylum Streptophyta; class Magnoliopsida; order Zingiberales; family Musaceae; genus Musa; species Musa beccarii. The sequence goes on along the minus strand of CM044399.1, from coordinate 34,831,823 downwards.
ATATTATAATAAAAGAGGTGACAATTTTGGCAAGAAGAGCCTACAAGTCGACTAAGCAAAGTAAAACAATAAAAAAAATCATGTAAATTATAATAGTGGCATAAGGACGCAATGGTGACAATTTCCTCCTACCAAATATTTTGGTGCCTAGAGATGGGTTTGAGCGGAGGTTTATGAACCAATTAAATTGTGTTCAAGTTGGCTCCCGTTGCAATTGAATACGACTTGCATGCAAATTCTGTTACCGAAACCCATCTTGCACTACCACAAAAACCAATTAACACTGGACATAAAAATTTGCAACCAATTACCTAATTTTCGCAATGTGATGACCAACGGCCTGCAAAAGTAAGGTTCCTCTTGATTTTAAATGATGTTTGAGTCAATCAACAAGATTCACCTTTAAGCATTTCAAACCAAATGTAAAGGTCAATCACCCTACTTTGGCCTCATCTGAACCACATATTAAGGACATACTCCTAAAAAGTATTAAATTTTCAAGGTTCTATCAAAATAACCTATTATTACATTAAAGTTGTCTTCGCACTATAGAAATGATTGCAAAACCTTCTATGATGATCAAAGAGGAGCAAAAGACCAAAAGCATTAGTAGTGATAACTAAAATTCAAGACTCATAAGACTAGGCTATGAATAAAGATCGAAGAATTATACCGATCGATCGATGGACAATGAGATTATGTCTCCGTTGTCATCTATAGCGAGTCCTGTGACCTGAAACTGATGTCTGGTCATCTTTTTCCATGATATCTCCCCTAGCCAAGTAGCAGAGTAGCACGAGCGTATCCATCCAGCCTGACATGATTCCACCCTCGGGGAACTGACCCCCGGGAGTAATCGACGCCGGGTCAGGCACCCAGAACTTCACCGTCTTGTCCCTGGACGAGGTTGCGATCCCGGAATCCCCACAGACACAAATCCGACGGACCTAAGAACATCGTCACAAGCAGCAATCCATGAATCTTGAGATGAAGAATCAAATAACGGTTCCTGAAACGAAAACTAGGGCAGAGCCCTGAGGTGAAGAATCGAACTACGGTTCTTGAAACGAAAAATAGGGTAGAATCTGGAGATGGCGAATCAAAATACGGTTCTTGAGGCGAAAGCTAGGTGGAATCTTGAGATCACGAATCAAGTTATGGTTCCGGAGGGGACAAGCAGGGTTTCTGAGTGCAGCATCATATGAGATGATTCCGGTCGAAGAAGAAAAGATGGTCGAGAGACGATGCAGGGGAGCAGGGCACTTACGTCGTCTTCATGAGCCCGGAGAACGCAGCTAAGGCGGTACTCGCCATCCCCGTGAGTCATTTTGGGGGTTGACCGACGGTTCAAGAGGCGGGAGAAGGCCGGCGGCGACGACGACACAGGAAAGAGGAGACGGCGAGAAGAGAAGAATCGAAAGCCTAATTCCAGTCTGCTCCAAACTGGCAAACTGAATTGGGCAAATCGAATATGGTAGGGCAATTTGGGTTTATCTCAACAAGAACTCACCTCCAGCAAGCCCACGAACCTGGAGAGATCGATGGCCTCCAAGACCAAGCCCTCGAGAGGAGCACGAAGAAGGGAGAGGAAATGGGGAGCAGGGCCGTTATGGTTTCTTGACCGCTGGTTAGTACAGTAAATTCTAATAGTGGAGGTCGGTGGAAGGGAAACCCCAAAAATTTTTTGGAAACCCAGCAAAATCTTCGTAATTTTCGTCGTGATTGCCGGTTCGGACCAGGCCCAAGGTTCGCACCCAGTTATTACCGTGCCTCGGTTCGCACCCGGTTTGCGCCGGGCTACCGTTTCCAACCCGGTTCGGACCGGGCCACCGGTTCGGACCGGGCCACCGGTTCGGACCGAGCTACTGTTTCGGACCCGGTCCGAACCGGGTCATGGTTTAGACCCAGTTTGTACCGGCCCGCCGCTTCGTTTCCAACCGGATCGCCGGTTCGGGCCGGGCCAACGGTTTGGACCCGACTCGGACCGGGCTGTCGGTTCGGACCGGACCCAGTTTGGACCGGGCCGCCGGTTCGGAACGGATCCCTAGTACGGACCGGACACGGTTCGAACCGGTCCCGCTTCAAGACGGCGTCCCGCTCGTTCGACGCGGCTTCGGACCGCGCCGGTTCGGCCGCGAGTTCGGACCGGGACGCCGGTTTGGGCCGGACCGGACCGGACCGAAGCGGGCCGACCGACCGGACCGCCAGTTCGGACCGGGAAGCCGGTTCGGACCAGACCGACGTTAATACACCCCCACACCTTGTCCCACCCTTTACATTTCATCCAAGCCACGAATTGAGATAGGCTCAGCAAGAGGACGAGACAGAGACAACGAGACAGAGACAGAGACAGAGACGGAGACAGAGGGAGAAGGGGCGCAAACCTCTCTCCCCTTCTCCTCCTCTTCTACCTTGTTCCCTCCTCGAGGCGGAGGAGGGCAGCCTGAAGGGAGACGCCGCGTCTTCTTCTCCTTCCCATTATCAAAGCCCCATTTTTGGGTTGGGGCCTGGGCTTTCTATTCTTTGATTGGGTCGCTTGGAACGTCTGCTTGGTGCGTCCGTTGCCCGAGGAAATGGCGTCGGAGGGGTTTCTTTCGTTATCAGTGGTGGAGGACGTGCTGAAGCAGCATGGGACGATGATGAGCGACATCGTCCTGGCCTCTAGGAAGGAGGAGGAAGCAGGTGATTCAGCTTATCATTTCAGTCTTTTACATGTCTTCTAACACATGCCGATCGAACAAGGTTCTTTTTTCGTTTTTGATGAGCTTCAAACGGTTTCGGATCTATCAGAGAGCTACCTGCCTACTTGTCTGACATCTAGAATAATAAGTTGATAAAAATTCATCTCAAAGCATTCATCAAAAGACGAAAGAGAAAATAATAGAACATGTTGGTGAAAAAGAGACTACAACAAGAGAGTAAGGAAAATAGGATCTGTCCAAGAAAAAATGATATGATATTATCCAACATGCATGGGTTCGATTTATATCTAATTCTCATAAACTATCTGTTGCATCTCTACTTACCAGTGGTGCTATTGTTCTGAAAAGAAAATTCATCAAGTGATTCAAGGCCAGAAAGCATAGGCTAACTTAATAATGGGAACTCAACTCCAACAGAACAGAAAACGTACCCTAAACCCTGTTTTTTCTTGATCGAACATTAGAACCACCTCGTTTCAGCATTTTTGAGTTGATCTTCATGACATGAACCTACCAAGTGATCATTTTTGCATTGCTAGAGTATATGCGGAGTAATATTATTTGCTTAAACAGAGAAACTCATGCTCTGTGACTCATATTATTGTTTGCTTTCCTTTTTGTTTCGCTTCCTTTGGTGATGTGATGGGAGGAGAAGAGAATAATAATGTCGCATTTTTAGGTTGACATCTATTTTGTCGGTGAATTGATAAAAATCAGCATATCTTTTGCCTGTAGCTTCACATCGATCTTTACAATCCGGAGTTTGAGTTTTCAGCTATTTAGGTTACATTCTCGAAATGATTATGGATTCGATAGATTTTAGATGGTCTTCAGATCGCTCCATAAGATATTTTTGGAGGTGATAACAATCAAATTCTGGAGTAAATAAATTAAATAATAATGCAGTCCCACCACAAAAAAAAAACGATTCGCAATCGAATATGGAAGTTAATAAATTAAACAGGAGATTATTATTTATAATCTTTTATTATTATTTATAATTTTATTTTAATTTTTTTTATAATATTTCTAAACTATCTACCTTGCAACGTAAGACTTTTTCTTTTCCACCTTCACCCATTGGAATTAAAGATATCGAATAGTAATTTCTTTTTTTCAAAAAAATTAGAGACCCGTAGTTAGTTGAATCTTGGTTCAAACTTAGAGTAAGGGCGTTTATCAAGTGGGCAAAACATTAGAAACAAGACATCACCTTTTGAAGGAGCCAATTCCATGCACACTTCTAAGTGGGCAAAATGACGAACAATGCAACTTCGTAAGCGCATTTGGTCGAGCACCTTACGTCTCTTGGGTTGACAGTTGAAGCTTCAAATCTACGTGGACTTGGCGTGGGGAGGGTGAGAAGCCGATGATTGTATTCCATTCCAATTGTACCTTGTACGTCGTTTTTTGGAGAGATCTCATCTTCTCCTATATAAGGGGGCTCGCCTTCCCTCATTCCTCACCGAGCACGACAATAGGAGGATTGAGGAGAGCTTCTCGAAAAGATGATCTCGATGAAAGAATAGCCGAGGAGAGATAGGATCCTTTCTCTCTTTTGCTTTGATTTATGTTTTAAAATCTTGATATTAGAATTATTATAATTTTATTATTATAATAATATTTTAATTTTGAAATTTCATAATTAATAAATAATGATAATTGATTCGTAATATTAGAATGATTATTTGATTAATATTGATCTTTGAATTTTAACATTGATTTAATTATTAAAATTCTTTGTTTTAGATTAATAGTTCTAAATTATTTAATTAGATATATTTATGTTTTATGAATTATATGTGAATTTCTATGATTTAATTAGTCTTAAATTTAAGATTATGGATTTAAATTTTTTAATTCATGGATTTGAATTATTCTTGATAATTTAGATTTTTGAAATATTATTTGATAAGAGAATTAGTCTAACTTGAGTTAAGTTGATTTGTTAAACTAGATCGACTCAGCCCATGTGGTTATGTACGATCTAGCCCATGTGGTTATGTACGATTCAGCCCATGAGACTAGGCATGACCTAGCCCATGTGGTAAGATATGATCTAACCCATGTAGCTAGGCTTGATCCAACCATGTGGCTATGTATGATCCAATCCATGTGGCCTTGTACATCCCACCCATGTGGCAAGGTACGACCTAATCATGTGACCAAGCATAGGCCAACTCATGCACTAGGTATAACCCATAACCATATATGGTCGATATCGACCCTAAATCATGTGTCTAATCATGACCCAACTCATGAGCCAAGCATGGCCCAGCTTTAGTGGTAAAGCTCACCAACTTATGAGTGAGGCTTAACCTAGTCCAGTCCATGAGTTAAGCCCGCTAAACGATGCGATTGGTGTTAAACTCATCGTCGCTCCTCTCGCTCAGCCCGTTGTACCTCAACTTAACTATTTCTTGAGATAGGCATGTGCAACGCATGTGACCCGTCCAAGACTTAGGTGGGTTGGTTTAGTTTGGGCTAGCACTATACAACATAGTCAGATTTCCTCTTTCTTTATTGGTTTGAGCTTTTAATTAACTAAATCGATATTTTGATCGGTTAAAGTCAGTTTAGGATAATTCCAGACTAACTTGACTAGTTCAATCCTACTTAACCTTATTGAGATCAATCAAATCTAAATTAGACTAATCTAGGGTGATTCTAGACTGGTTCTATAAGAATTTAAGGTTGGTCCTATTAGGTCATAATTGAATTGAGTATGGTTTAAGTCAGTTAAACTATTTCAATTATTATTTTGATTGATTGAAAACTATTGAGAGATTGATGTTTTAAGCCCTTATGATTTAATGAATTTAAATTTTTTTTGAAAATATCATTTGAAAATAATTATTGATTTTTTATTTTTTTAAGTTTATGATATTAATATGATTGTACCATGTAGTAGATGTAACTAGGCTAATGGTCTACATTGGAAGTGCAACCTGTGAAAGGAGCTGTGAGCCCATCACAGTGCGGAGCCACCAATGGATATAGTCTAGTAGATCCATACATAAAGCATGATCTCTTATAATATACTATTACTTAGATGCATATGTGAATGAATGAATGAATAAATATAAATGAATGATCATGGAAGTTTATATATCCCTACTAAAGGCAGGTATGGCGATTCCCTTCGGGGATTAGCGGACCGTCAGACGTGATGATTAGACGATTCCTCCATCGGCTGTTGGGAGGAACGTGTCCCCACTTGGGCGGGTGAGGGATACCACTCCATGCGTTGTTGGGAGTGTGATATGGATTATCTCCATCCGCTGTTTGGAAGAATCCATCCCGTGGAGTATGCCTCTCCATCCGTTGTTGGGAGATTGTACCATCGAGTATGATATACGCCTTTGTTATCTAGTTATCTTGTATGTGTTGCATGTGGCTGATGCATGATTTTACTTAAGAAATTATCATTATTTTTCAGATACTTAAGTTTTTTTATGAATCAATATATTATTATTTCTTATTAAATTATTAACATTTATTTCATGAATGTTAGATTACTTTTATGATTTTTCTGAGGTTTCTACCGTGTGGTTGCTGATATATTTTTTATCTTATATTTATTTTCAACGTAATATATAATTTTACAATAGATCTGAAATTTGGATGAAAAAGACTTGTGACCCTATCAAGAAGATATAATCTTTTTTTAATAAAATATTTAATATTACAAAGGCAAGGATTTGAATTTAAAGATGAAAGGAAAAGAAAAAAAAGGAGTATATTCTATAAATTATGATTACTAAAATGATAATTTATTATATTTTATAAATCTGGGATGTGATAATCCTGCTTGAACAAGATCACCGTCGCCCCTTCCCTAAGAAGAAGCAACCTACGATCGCTGCACCAACGCAACCCCCGATCAATTCCCAAGCATGGGAAGATGACTTGATCGTAACCGTCGCCCCTTCCTTCACCCTAGGGAGCAGCAACCACAATCACTCGCCCATGGGAGAGGAATCCGTAGAACTTGATGCAAGGTGCAAATCATTGTAGTCACAACGAATGCGCCACCACCACCACACAACCACAAGTCGCACCACGCAGAACCGCCCCTAGGGTCATTTGTCATCGCCATGCCAATCGCGCTAGAGGTGAGGATCCGATATGTAAATGTAATTGGATTAAGTATGAAGTTTGTACAAAAGTTATTTTGTACAAACTTCACACTTAATCCAATTACATTTACTTACAAAAAAAAACCCCAATCAAAAATCAATTTTACGCAAACTTTATAACAATCACTCTTTTTACCAAACCAAGATAATATAACTTCCCTAGGGTTAATAAGTTAGGAATGGTCAATATATTAAATTTTTGAGACAGTGTGTAAAAAATCGATCAACCATCGACTTTGCACAAATTTTATAACCATCACGTTTTGTCACATCCTGGATTTTTTTTCTCCAAGATTATATCTTTCCACACATACAAAGTCAAATAATTAAACGTCACTTTATTCATCATCATAAACATTTATTACAATCTATTTATTTCATCAAATCATGAGTAAAAAGTAAACATAGTGATGTTAATTCGGAGAATCATTCAAGTGGCTCTACCTAGCGGTAGAAGAAGGTTAAGCTCTCCACCGAATCGATTAAGTGCTAGTAGAAGGTTACTCTGAAAATTAAAAACAAAGAAAATTCAGCAACGCTGAGTAGGAACCCCAAAAGTCAACTTAAAATAAATTCATAATAAAAAATCCATCATCCCATTGGCGTATATCAAATACCCGAAGGAGCACTCTCCCAACAAATGGATGGAGAGGCTTTATCCTCTACGGGATGAGTTTGTGATTCTCCTAACAAATGAATGGAGACAAACTCATATCACACTCCCAACAATGTAGTGGCATCCCTCACTCGCCAAAGTGGGGATGCTCCTCCCAACAAATGGGATGGAGGAACTGGCCCAAATCACATCCGACGATATGCTAATCCCGAAGAAGAATCGCCTTCCTACTCTTGGCAGGGAAATATAATCTCTTACTAATTATATCTATTCGAGATGAAACAACGCATTCAAAACATCTCTTTTCAATAATATCAATATCAATAATACCAAATAGCCCTCAATTGAATTGAATAGTTAAATCGGTCTAATCAAACTCGATTCACTAGAACCTAATCGACCGATCTCTAATCCTCATTTAACTGGTCCGGAACCACCTAGAGACTAGTATAATTTGGACTAGATTAGGTTCAATTTAGGTTAAACTGACTTGAAAAGTTAAATCAATTTGGAACCACCCTGAATCGATCTAGACTAATCTAAGTTTGGTTTAGTTCAATCAATATTTGAGCTCAAATCCAACAATTACATAATATTGGACTAGGTTGAGCCGACCCAAATATCGGTCATGTGCACTGTATATGACTGTACATGCATCGCGCCATGTCGGACCAACCTTGGCCCATGACTGCCCACATTGGGTCAAGGTTAACTCAGTGGCTAGGGCCCGACCCATGGGTGGGGCCTGACCTGCAAGCTGTTTTAACCCAATCCTATCCAATTTCATAATTTCGAATTACAACAACATATATCCACTAATGATAATAATACATCAAAACATAACAACTAATTAAATAAATGATAAGATAAGCTTCAGCATAAGGAAACAATATTTTTAATTTAATAAGAACTATAAATCATATGAACAATTTCAACATGATCAAATAATAACATTTTAAATTGTCAAAGGATAAAAATTTTAAATAACATATTCTAATAAAAATTTTAACATCTAAAGGATTGAGAATTTTTTCTTTTTTTAACTACTTATATTATATTTAAATCTAAATAAGATTAGAAGGTAACTAAAATAAAATAAAATAACATTCTTAAAAAAAATCCGATATCATAAAACATATACAATTTCAGATCGTTTAAAAATAAAAATTTTTAAAGGGTACCAAAGGGTAAAGTATTTTAATTCAAACTAATATCAAAAAATTTCAACATGGAAATAAAAAAAAATTTAATTTTAAGAAAAGTAGGGAGAACCTACCTCTTTTTAGCAGGATAAAACTCCTCGTTCTTCCCGTTGTTGAGTTCTGGCTTTCACGAGAGAACGAATGAGAGAAATCCTCCTTAAATAGGAGGAGGTGAACCTCCATTAAAGGAAAATTTTCTAAATTTTCATATAAATTATTTTTATTTAATATACTGACAAATATGATCTTATCTTATTTGGAATGCTTAATAAGCATTTCCTAATTCGTAATAGCAAACAAGGAAATATGATTATCTTTTCTCTAATTTATACTAGCATGTAAGTAAATGATATTTAAATCTTAAATCAAATATTTGATTTGATTACATGTTTTTTTACGAAACCAATGTTATACAACTTCCATAAGGCTAATATAAGTTGGGAATGGTCAATATTTTAAATTTTCTAGACGGTACACAAAAAATCGATCAAACCTCGACTTTGCGTAAACTTTTTGACCGTCCCGTTTTTTGGTGAAACTAGGGTTATACAACTTTCCTAGGGCTAATAAGTTGAGAAAGGTCAATATTTAAAATTTTCGAGATGGTGCGCAAAAAATCGATCAAACATCGACTTTGCACAAACTTTATGATTGTGATGTTTTTTGCGAAACCAAGGTTAGACAACTTCCCTAGGACTAATAAGTTGGGAATAGTTAATATTTTGAATTTTCGACACGATGCGTAAAAAATAGATCAAACATCGACTTTGCGCAAACTTTATGACCGTGAAGTTTTTTAGCAGAACCAAGGTTATGCAACTTTCCTAGGGACACGACTACCTCTCCCTAAGGCAGCGATGGTCCCTTGGGCTGGTGACGGTAGCGATAGGATAGAGGCAAGAAGGGCCTCTATAGTTTGGCAAGAAGGGCCAAACTATCCATCATGGGTAGTTTGGCAAGAAGGGCCTGCCATGTGCATAAGGAATGTCTCTGTGAGCCCGGTCTATCCCATGTCCAACTGCTTGGGATCCACTTATTGTTTCTTTGTCTGATTTGATTCCATGCAGATATAGCACTAAATTTTCCATTATCATGAAGCCAATTAAGCATATATGAGGAGTTGTTCTTGATTGGAAGAGTTGTAATAGTCGGCCAAAGTGATAGTATATCAGGAGAAATAGGACTAGGAAGACACCAGGTGTCGTTAACAATGAACTCAGAAACCGTCCAATCTTTAGAGGCCCCAAGATCTCTTCGTACTCTATCGCCATACAATTGAAATATACTCTTCCCATTCACCCAAGGATCATACCACATATTAATTCTCGTTCTAGAAAAGATTGTATAAGAAATATGTTTGGTCAGCCAATTTCTTGCCTTCAAAATTCCTTTCCAAGCAGCAGAATGATATGTTTTTACTGAAACTTCCCAGATTGATTCCTTAGATAGGTACCTAGTAGAAACTCTAAACCCTAAACTCTAAACCCTAAACCTGAAACCTGAAACCCTATATAATACTAGATCTTATGAGATTTCATTTGGTAGTATGTGCATACATCTCCCGATTCCCACAAATTGGTTTCCTTTAGGCTACTTATTGATCATGCGAATTGAATATCTAGAAAATATAACCAGTGACACATAGATAACACAACACTAGCAATACGCGATGATTCTGCACAAAGTTTCATGAATTAAGACAGTATGTACAAGTTATATATATGTTTATCATGGCTAAAAAGCTCTCCTTTTATTTAACAGAACATAATAGAAATACAATTTTATTTTCCCCATTCAAGAGGAGCATTCCAAACAGATAATAGCATGTCAGACTTGGTATTGGGTAGGCAACTTCTCACGACTTGATGATAAATCGAGCAATACCAATATTCTTATAATCTCGATCAAAATCATATATCCGACATAACATTTTTAAAGGCAATACACCACAAATTATAAGCAAAATAATAACAAAATATATCACATTCCCTACAAAATGAGTCTAAAACCACCACAAATATGTTAGGAGCAAATTAATGGATTCTATGATTATACACTACCGTGACAAACTTCAAACAACAATATAATTCATATAAATAAAGCACAAAACCTATTTTGGGAAATAATTTTATTCCATTCATTTTTATTTTTTCAACTCATCATAGTTAAGACAATAGTGCTGTGATATAGTTGTTGCTAATCATTTGGCAAACATTGTTTAAGATAGCACACAAAGTCCCTTCTACAATGTTAGCTCTGATCACTAATTGAAAAGTGATAAAGATAATATATATTCTCTTAAGCAAAGAGGAGAAGAAAATTATCTATGTATATATCCATCATTCATCATCAAAACTTCTACAATGCAATTAGAGAGTTTTGATTATTGACACATAGCTCTAGAAGAGTGGTTGTATGTTCAAATGAACATTGAAGTCTTGCATGACCTTTTTGTCATCAGCTAAGCCACGATACAATGACTAAAGAAAGATAAGTATTGTTTTTTTCTTTTAAGCATTCTACAGAAGAACTGTAATAGTCCTTCTAGATAACATTCAGCAAAAAAAATATAAATATTGAAAAATTTACAAAAGAAGTCTGTAGGTGTAGGAAGCCCTAAACATTATCCTGCACTTAGTGACAATACAACAAAAAATTAAAATGAATAAAACAAAGCATGTACGACTTACTTGGAGAAGAAGCGACAGCCAATGCCCTTCTGCAGCTGAAGCGTTTGGAGATTGGAGAAATGCTAGCAAACATTCTACCAATTCTACATGATTCCTCGAGAGAGTATTATGATGCACAAAAGCGCCATCAATAGATTTGGATGTAGGCATGGTAACCCTTTGCTTCCATGAACAGGAACTGACAGAGCAAGATTGTAAATTGAGAACCCTAAAGCATCTTATTATTCCTACATGAAATTCTTCCGATACCTCAGAATGTGAAAGCATAGCTACAGTGGTAATTTTCTTTAGCACCACAACCATCTGAAACATTACATTTTTATGCTGTTTCAGTTCAAATTTTAATGGAACTAACAACACTAACATCAAGTTGCAAAGCAGAAAAAGATTAGTGTGTATAGTTTTGGTGACCACACCGAATAGGTTCCTTCAAATTAATAAAGATGAAAGTTACATAATGGTCCAATGCAAATTAGCTATAAGAAAAAAAATTTCAAAAGAAATGCATGCCTAATTGCTAGATTACAAATCTATAGGCACAAATTGCATGAAAAAAAAATAATGAAACAACATGACTCTATGCATGCAACTAATAACAGAAGATTAAAATATAGAATCTCCAATTATGTCTGGGCGCCATGTTTAACCTCTTGATATTTCCAATCAATTTACAGATTATGGTCGGTCCTATCATCAAGATAAACTAAAAGGTAAATCAACAACCATCAAGAAGCACAGACCTGATTCACAAACCTAAGATGGCATTTCTTGAAAAGTTCTTCTAAGCACATTAGCATCCCTTCTGCCGTAGAATCACCGCCATTCCCAAAACCCCTATCCGAGTCAGCCTTCTTCTCTTCTCTATACTGCACCGCCGCATCCAGCAAAAAGAGAAAGGGGAACAAGGTATAACTGGGCAAACAATAGAAAACAACCCGATCTAATAAGCTATCAAGAAGAACATCAAACGTTGACCCAAGTTCTTGAACACAAAAGTCAAAACACTAGAGACGAGGGACAGTTGAGAAGAATATTTGCTATTATGAGAGAAAAGTTACCTGGACAATTTGGAGCTGAACACTAATGTCGTTCTTCGTTCTGACGATTGCATATGATGCTATTTCCATATTAGCCTCCTCTTCATCATCGTTAATATATTCATGATCTGGCATAGACACCATAGCCAAGTGGGCTTTTACTTGCCCGGATCGAAAGGACCACCCGACGTTAGAAACTATTCTTACCAGAACCATCAGAATGAGAGATATAAGTAGCCTGGAAGCAAAATATAACTGGAAGGATGAAATCCTACGCTATCAGAAGGATAGGACATTACCCACCGATCCCACCGTAGCATGAAGGCTACAACGCACTCAAGCCCGATACCGTGTCTTGAATGGTCGATTGACTATACCGAGAGGGTATAATCAATCCTTTCTGCAATGCCTATCGCCTCGAGAGGTCAATACGATCTTAGTCGAGATGCACAAAGGAATATGTGGGGGAACATGTACGGGGGCACATCTTGTCTTTCAAGGTGCTCCACCTGAAACCTTAAACCCAATACCTTAAATAAATTTTTAATTTTTTTCTTATTTTTTTCCATTAACATTTCCTTTTTTTGTATAAATATACCAATTTTACGATGAATCTCAACTTTGGTTGCGCTGAGCATGCGCAAACACAAGCATAAAGTGGGTACTGTCATTCGAGTCTCATCAATGATGGAGTAATTGGCATTTCTTGAAGCAAACTAGTGCATGGCATTCTTCACAAGCAAATCAGCTGATTCCAGATACTTGAGCAAATGGAGCTGATCCACTTCTGTGCCAACCCATATGTTCCCTTGGAAAAGAAGACATATTTGTAAAGCTTTACCAACACATTAAGCTTCAGATTGAAGCTTCCAGTAACACGATCTACAAAAGGTGCGAAGCACTAATCACATGAATGAGAAAACTCAACTTTATGACAGATAAGAAAGAAAGAGGAGAAACTTATGTGTCAACAATTGAAAGCAGGGAGGAAATGGGCCCTTTAAAAACAAGGGAACCAGCGAGCTTGTGCACTTGTATTTGAAGTTACAGGTTTTTTTTTAAAAATATTTTTCTTTGAAGCTCATCAAAGGAACCATCACTGTTGTGCTGCGTGTCTTCAAAGCAAAACCAACATGGAAGGCCACTTTCACCATCCATCACAGCTTTGCACCTTTCTCCTCCTTTTATACCACACCTCTAATTTCTTCCCTGAATAATGCTTGATCAGGGGAATCTTCTCTGTTTTACAACCACTTGAAGGACTTACATTGACAAAACTGTTCCAGAATTTATGAGATAGGATCTTTCGGAATGTTTCCCAGTTCCCCAAGTTCAGCAATCCCTGAATCATCCTGCGGCTATCTACTGCAAGAGCTAAAGGTTTGGGTTGGGGTTTTTCCGTATCAGTGGTTCTCGAAATTGATACTTGCTGAACTTTCTTTGAACATTTTATCAACTGCTAACAGCTGGTTTGGGATGAAGTGGGGCAAGATCAGCTTGAAAGAGAGGATTCTGCTTGAACTGGAACAGGAATGCATCAACATGTATAGAAGAAAAGTTGATAGTGCAAATATCTTGAGAGTTCATCTGCATCAAGCACTGGCTGATTCAGAAGCTGAGTTCACTAACCTTCTCCTGTCCCTCGGGGAACGATCATTCCCAGGCCGGGTGAGATATAGATGGCTTCTCTTGATAGTATATTTAATAAGAAAAGAATAGCATCATATGTGGAGCCAGCTTAAATTCTCTTGGAGCAGCCTGAAAAATTGACAGGGACACTGAAGCAGCAACTTGATGCAATCACTCCTGCACTTCATGAAATGCAGCTAAGGAAAGAAGAGCAGATGTACCAGTTCCGGGAGGTTCAGACACAAATCCAAAGAATTGCTTCTGAAATAGCAGGTCATCAACCGGATTGCAATGTTCTGGTAAATGAA